>QVIK01000183.1:0-11868 GCA_003957845.1 Oidium heveae | reverse complement strand
TAAAAAAAAAAAAAAAAAAAAACATACTTCATTATTTGAGCCCTGCTTAAAATACATTTCAAACCCCCTTTCCTATTCCCCCCCCCCTCCTCATCTCAAAAAGGGGATAAATAAATATATATATATTTTATATTTTCAGGAGAATATTAGAAAGGATTATTAGAAATATGGCGCTTAGAAGACTTAAATATGTAATTGTGGGAAAAAAAAAATCACAAAAACCAAAAAGGGTTTCTGTTATTACTAAATATTTCTATTGTGTTATACATCAATTGACAAGGATACAACTAACAAGGCCACTAACGAATTTTACAATGACTAAGTATGGTATTTTATTTTTAGAAGTTTTTTTTCTTTTTCTTCATTTTATACTAATTGTCAGGAGTGTGCAATTACAAGGGTAAAATCAGGGATTATGCCTGACTATATTAAGCGATTAGGGTGGTGGTGGAATACCTAATTGTTAGTAAAGGGGTAAAAGGGAGAGGGTTGATTTTTGGGCTTAATTAAGCTGTCCTATATTATATTATTATAATCCCCATTTTGTAAATAAGTAAATAAGTAGAATGTTTTTTTTAGGCATGAAGTTTTCATATTCACAATACATAAATATATGCGAGATTTTCTCACTAATATAATATAAACTATATTTCACGCAGTATAAGAAATATATTTTACAAAAAAGATAAAAAAATAATTTTAACATGTTAGCGTCTTATTCCATCGTGAGATGAAAAAATATATATATATATTATTTGAAAAGGTCACCCATCGGTATAGCCAGACTCCCTCTCTCGAAGCCCTCCGCTTTTTTATCAAGTTCAAAATAATTCAATTTTACAAAGCGCTCCTTCGCGATGCGTTAACACTGTAATTACGTTCCTATACTATAAAATATACACTACATGTATAATTGGCTATCTTTTTTTTTTTTTTTTTTTCCACAGCAGCAGCAGCAGGAATATTTTAACTGATCTAAAGGACAGGAAATACACACGGTTGTTTGGAAAGAGAAAAAGGGGTATCTACAGTAACATATATTTAACCCTCTTCAATTGTGTACATGGAGATCACGCACTGTGATAACCATCTGAGGACAAGACAGCGGCATGAAGGAAAAATCGGTGAGGTGGTTTTCTTGTTCTGCGTACTCTTTGCTTTCTACGAAATTACACAGTCCCCAGAGACAGTCTTATTTTGGATCACAGGGGGAGAACTTGAGAAGATTTGTGTGTGGCTGCACCTAATGGGGGGCGGTGGCCATACCAATAGCCTCCTTTAAAAGAAAGTATTCTTAAGAGTGGCTGGCTGGGCTTTATTAATACAGAAATGACGATTGTGAAATAAGAAAAAAAAAATGATTCTTTTTTTTCAAATCCATCTCTAATGTCTCTCTCTTTTCGTCCAAGGACTAGATTATAGCTTTCAAGTGAATCATCCAAGCATGAAACTATGTGTCGTAAAGTTTCTTTCAATGTTATTTTTTGGTAAATCGTCCCTTGATATTTTGATCAAATGTAGGCTATCGAGTAACAGTCGGTCAACCCAGTTTGCTTCAACCTATTCTGCCAGATTCATCGCCTCCGACGCAGTAGCTATCGGCTTGTCTCTAAGATGAAGCTTCACGATCGCACGCCTCTATGCAGAGTATACAGCCAGATACTCTTGAAGCTGTAAGCATTTTAGGGCATGAGCTATCACAGACTATAGCCTGCCTTGCACAACCCGGTCATTAGCCCAGGCATAAAAGAGACAGGCTCTGGGATATTTTTATTTCCTAAAATAAACTTGCATAAACTCGTCAGGGGCAGGATCCCCAGTCACAGAGCCCTGATCGAAATTACGTCAGAAGAAAGGAAGGACGGATGGAAACACCATTTCTATTTTTAAGAAAGATAAGGCTCTCGGATATCTGAGCATCATAATGTGTAATATTTTATATTTGTATTTTGTATATGCAAAGCTCGGCAGCACCGACGGCGTAGTGAAGAAATGCCCACGCTCAGGGCAATCATGTCAAATAGCATCATACGCGCGTGGCAACTCGTTGAGAAATGAAAGCAAGCCATGGGATGAAGAAGCCTTTCCTCATGACTGCAAGTCCTTCCGTGACAGCAAGACTTCTGTTTGTGCATAATTCGAGAGATTTTCTTCCCACATCTCTTAGACCTTAACTCCAAGATCTAGTTGAATACAGATCTGTGGGCATAGTTTGAACGAAACGTTGCTTCCAACCCTCACATGATCATCTTGTTATCCGACCCCTTGGATGCTTTGACGAAATCGTTAAAAAATAACATTATCCCCTAAGATGATCCTCATAGCTAGCCCTTCCCCAAATCCTTCAATATCTTTGGAAACATATGTGCGTGTGACTGCCATAAGATATCATTTTTGACTCTTGATGAGCAAATCATGATCAAGTGCAGCCAAGTTGTTTTTCTCTCTGACTCCAACCAAGCTAAGAACAATATTCTTATTTTAACGCCAGTAGCATAGAATCCTATATTTGCATATCCTTGAGTCACTTAATCATTCAACCATTGATTCCCTTTGCTTTAATTTTGTCACAAGTATTAAGTATCGTATCCATCATAAATATTTGCAAGACTAACCGTAACCGCCCAGAAGAAACTTATTTTAAAGCTTACAATATTGTCTTCTAAAAACATATCCAATAGCTGTGACAGTATGGCGTGTAGCGTGGTCCTTGCATAGTCACGTGCTTAACGTTCTGTGTGCATAGACCATCTTGACACGCTAATATAAGTACCAATGTAAATAGCCGGTTTGTTAACACTTGTTCTGTAGTTAGTTTTGAATACTGTAAATTACACTGAAGGATCTGTAGCTTTGTCTCTCTATTTTACTGTATTGTGACATCATTCAAAACCATCTCCCTGATTTGTATGACAGAAATTTTATCATAAATGTTTTTTTTAGAATATATAAGCTTTGCGAAACAAATAGTATGGCTCGAGATGTAGAGAAACTTAATGCTTCGATAGACACAGCCAGACTGGAGGTTGTGTTAGATATTCAGGATCTAGAAGACACGCTTCCAAATAAACGAAATTCAACATGTAATGCTCGTCGGCGCTCGAGATATGGCATCAACGACACATGTGAATTGGAAACAGAACACCCGTTAGACGACTTAACGCCCGATAAATTCGAAGAATCTAGGTATGCTATCACAACTGAATATCTTTATTCGGCCTTCGACACAGGAATTAGTGACCTAGCCGCCAGACATTGCAACGAAGAGAAGAGGCCTGCTTTTCCATTTAAACCTTTTACTATGACGGGTAAGCAAGTTTGGTCAAGTCGTGCGGAACTTATGGACATGAATCAATTTCTCGTAGAGATTAAAAACAATCCAGAAGCAATTTACAGTGAATTCAAATTCCGGTCCATAGCATTGAAAATTCTGTCCACCGAAATACTCAGTCTACATGAAATTGCCTAATGTCTCGATCATAGCCAGAATGGTTTTCACAATTTGAAAACTACATGCAAAAAATCGCTGCATAAACAGTCAGCAAAAGACTCAGAAGACTCGTTGATTTTAGAACTTGTCAATCGTGAAAAAAAAAAAAAAAAATAGAATTAAGTCAGCAACTGAACGAAACCAACCAAGTCGTGGCAGTCTTGAACGCCTTCATCTCACTTCACTAAGAGAGGTCCTAAAATTGAACGTTCAGCAAGAGTAGATGACCCAGATCAGTTTTTTGATGAACTTGATAAAGATAAATTAGGTTTTGACGCATAGCGACTGGGTATAGAAGCAAAACTTCGAGATAACGCTGACTAGTTCCCGACCCCAGACCATCAAATTAACTATATCATGCGCCGACTCGCCGGAAAAGCCTTACGAGAAATAATTCCTTTTTTAAAGTTGAATAATTCGAACCGCTTTAAAACAGCCTAAACTATGTTAGATCATTTAGAGTCTCAATACGGCGATCCGAATCGAAAAAGAAAAGCCGAAGATGAATGGGACAGGCTGCGAATGATAAACCCGGAGACATATGGAAAAAAAATGTGAATCTGTGTCTTACTTGCGATTTAGAAACGCGTTTACTCGACTGGCTGCTCAACTTTAGATACCTCAATTGGAGTGGAAATCAGCCTTTGAGCGTCGCCATCCTCTAACCTTACAGAAATCATTGGTTCTATAGTTTCTTGATGAGAATGTAGATTTTAGCAACAAAAGTAAATTATACTATTACTGCCGCTGATGCTGAGTTACATGCGAAGCGCGAAGCTAAAAAGGCCTTAAACGTTGCGTCTGGCAGTAATCGTTCAGGTTGGAATCCTATTAGGGGTGAGGGGGAGATGGTCAAGCCTAACTTTTCAAATTCTGCGAATTCAAATATTAATGCACCTTCTAGAGAGCTATTTTTCAAGGCAATAAAAGAGGGTCTTTGTTTAACTTGTAACAAAAAGGGCCATAAGTCTATTGATTGTCCCGATAATAAATCTCGAAAAGAGAACCAGAACAGAGAGGAACGGATCAATAATCTGTATCAAAAAATGTTTCCTAAGATTGATCCTGCTGCAAAATTAGAATCTAAAAACGCAACTCAAGATAGTTCTAACACTTTTGATTCGGAAAACTAATCTCCCTAGGGCAAGTTGACTCCCTCCTAGGGTACCGGCAAAAAGAGGTTAATTCGGTTTTTAAAACGGATAAATTTGATTTTTTGCAAAATTATTTGGGTGGACATGGGTGGACTGTCACATGTACTATAGCAAATAATGGATTTTCGTTAACAACTACTGATGCCCTTCTAGATACGGGAGCAAATGGGTATTTATTCATCAGTAGAAATTTGGCAAGACGAGCGTTAAAACACTTACAACCTCAACGTGAGACTAACTTTGTGCCATCACCTGTCGCAGGCTTTGACAGAAAGGCAACCCAATTAATTGATGTTGCTTTATATATGAATTTGAGAATAGAAAATAGAGAACTTTCCCAAGTGCCTTTCCTAGTTATTGACATGAAACATGATGTTATCCTAGGACGAAAGTGGCTTGAAGAACATAACGTATTAATCAACTGTCGTGAGAGAAAACTTATTTATTAAAATTGGGAAATGGATCCTAAAACAAAAGATATACCGATAGATGAGTTAGGTCATAGGTCTCGAAATCCTTTGAGACTTGACACTTTACCCCAGGAGAATATGCGTCCTAAAGAGTTACATCCTTCGTCCAAACTTATAGGATCGCAAGACTCAAAAAAAAAAAAAAAAAGACTCCGTCGATCAAACAGAATTCGTCAAAAATGTAAAATAAATATTGATGTTTAGGCAGTCGGACTCAGTACATTTTTAAAAGCAGCTAAAAAAAATTGATTCTCCCATACATATGACTAACCTTGCTGAAATAGATAATTTGATACTAAAGCAAAAAGATAAGATAATAACTAAACCACTCCCTTTTGATGAAGAAGACTTACGTCAGAATGCATTTGAAAAGGTTCCACCTGAATATCATGCCCTTCTAAAAAAAGTTTCAGTAAACATAACTCTGACCTACTAGCCAACCATCGCTATATTGACCATCACATAAATTTAAAAGAGGGTTCAAAACCAAAGGATTTTGAATATTGCCTACTTTATAAGATGTCGGTTCAAGAACTAGAAGTATGCCGCAAATATATTACTGAGAACCTCAAAAAAGGATATAATAGTTAGTAGTACGGCCACATGGGCAGCTCCAGTGCTACTAGTTCCAAAAGCAAATGGCAGGATAAGATATTGTGTGGACTACAGAAAACTAAATGCATTATCAAAAAGAGATTAATACCCCTTACCACTAATTAAAGAAACTATGTCACAAGTATCAGAGGCGAGATTATTTACTAAGATCGATATTCGACAAGCTTTCCATAAAATAAGACTGGCGACTCCAGACGATGAAGAACTCACAACCTTTCGTACGAGATATGGCTCTTATAAGTACAAAGTAATGCCATTTGGGCTAACAAATGGGCCTGCTACATTCCAGCGGTTTATGAATGATTTACTAAGAGAAAACCTAGACAAATTCTGTCACGCATACATTGATGACATTTTGATATATTCAAGCTCGTTAAAAGAACATCAAAACCACGTAGAATGGGTTCTTAAAAAATTGCTATATGCTGGTCTCCAGGCAGACTTGGACAAATGCGAATTTCACGTTTCTCAAACGAAATATTTGGGTTTTATTATTGGTGTCCATGGTATCTCAGTTGATCTGGAAAAAATAAAAACTGTAAAGAACTGGGAAAAGCCTAAAAATGTTTAAGAAGTTCAATCTTTCTTGGGATTTTGCAATTTTTTACAGAGAATTCGTAAAAGAATATAGCAGAGTAGCATATCCCCTTACCTTACTCACAAGAAAAGAAGAGCCATGGCGATGGAATGAGGATCAGGAAAATGCGTTTCAAAAAATGAAATTAGCACTAACTTCAGCACCCATTCTTAAGCATTTTAATTATGAACTGCCAACAAAAGCGGAGACCGATGCTTCAAATGGTGCAATTGCTGGGGTCTTTTCTCAAAAACATAAAGACAGTAAATGGTATCCGGTAGGATTTTACTCTGAGTCACTTCGTGGTGCAGAGCTAAACTACCCAATTTATAACAAAGAACTACTAGCAATTATTCGTGCTTTAGAAGTATGGCGATTGGAATTGATCGGATTTCAAGGAACTGATCCATTTAATGTCATTACTGATCACCGTCCATTAGAATACTTCATGACCAAAAGGTTACCCAACCAACGTCAAGCAAACTGGGCCACAACACTTTCAAACTACAATTGTATTTTCACTTATCGACCTGGAGCCGAAAATACAATTTCTCACTCACTTTCGAGAAAATTTTCAGATATGCGAATTTTAAAGAAGAGACAAGATAACGAAAGAACTATGACCTTGTTCAATATTTTCAATGATAATAAAACATTTTCTTTTCATAATAAACACAATGACAACTCGGAAAATTCCAAACTATGTGTTCTGGGAGCCCAGAATGATGTGCCTCCTCTATCTGGAGTTATCTTGGTGGAAGCTCTTTTAGAGATGAATTGTAAAGATACTGAACTTGAAATCTATAGAGTAAAGGCAAACAACAAAGAACAAAACTGGACTTTCTTGAGAGATTATATCTTATATCAGGGTCATCTAATTGTATCAGCAAAAAACAATTTGAGAACTAGGATTATTGAAGATCTCCACGCTAGAATAATGACAGCTCACCCTGGAAGAAACAAAACACGCCGTTTGTTGTGTAAAAAGTAATGGTGGCCCAATATGAATAAAGATATCGACGCGTACGTAGAAAATTGTCCTTGTAAGTCTGCCAAAGTGCCTCGAGATAAAACTCCAGGATTTCTAAGACCTCTCCCTATTCCTTTGCGGCCATGGCATCACATTGTTGTAGATATTAAATTTATGCCAAAAGCAATAAAATGGTGCTGATAATACTTTTAACCTTATTGACAAACTTACAAAAGAAACATGGTTAATAGCTTGTAATCGATCAGCTACGGCAAAAGATGCTGCATGGATGTTCTATCATGAACCCTTCCGAGTTCATGGCTTACCACAAACAGTGACCTCTGAGCGTGGTCCACAATTTATAGCAGCCTTTTCGGAAGAAATGTGCAAGATTCTTGGCATAAAGTGGAAACTGTCGTCTGCTGGACATTCTCAATCGTCAGGCCAAATTGAAAACTACCATGAATGGCTCGATCAAAGATTGAGAATATTTGCAAATGACTACCAAGACAATTTGCCTGATGCTTTACCTGCTATAGATGTAGCACAATCATGCACGCCACATGACGCATTAGAAGGGCTAACACCTTTTGAAGTGTCTCATGGTCATCCAATGCCATTACCATTTGACTGGGAAAGTAGGACTCAGGATTTCAAAAACTTACCTTCAAAAGAAAAATTATCAAGAATTGATGCTCAACAAACGGCCAAAAACAATACAAGACTACGTCGACATGGCTAGAAAAGCATTAATGAAAATTCAAGATAGAATGGTCAAACAAGCTAATAAGCATAGGAGAGAACCCGATTTCTGTGTAGGTGACAAGGTTTATATAATAAAAAAATCGTGGTCTCCTGCTGATCGTCCGAGTGATAAAATGGATATTCCATTAACAAGAAACTCTTACAAAATTAAACGAATGGTGGGGTATTCATACGAGTTAGATTTACCAGATTCATGGCAAATGTCTAAAATATTTCATGCTGACAGACTCCGTAAAGATCCTGATAATCCATTACCAGGCCAAGACTATGAAAGACCAGAGCCAAACCCAATTAANATATATATATATATATATATATATATATATATATATATATATATATATATATATATATATATATATATATATATATATATATATATATATATATATATATATATATATATATATATATATATATATATATATATATATATATATATATATATATATATATATATATATATATATATATATATATATATATATATATATATATATATATATATATGGTTCAATGGCGCGGGACCCACCCGGACCCTGAATATTACGATGCAGAAGGGTTTAAAAACACCCTTAACATACTTCGCCAATTCCATATAGACAATCCCAACTGTGAAGGGCCTCCCTCACGATTATCTGCATGGGAAAAAAAAAAAAGCTTACTTACATGATAAGTTTGACCTCCCCACATAGAGACGATAATAAGCCCGATTGGCACTGCGAAAGGACAAGTGGTTAGACGGAGAAATTATGTCAAACATAAATAATTATATAATAGCGGCTTTACAAGTTCGCACCTTTAATTTCAATGGGAGTGAGGGTTAATGTGACAGTATGGCGTGTAGCGTGTAGCGTGGTCCTTGCATAGTCACGTGCTAAACGTACTGTGTGCATAGACCATCTTGACACGCTAAGATAAGTACCAATGTAAGTAGCCGGTTTGTTTACATTTGTTCTGTAGATAATATCGAATACCATAAATTACACTGAAGAATCTGTAGCTTTGTCTCTCTATTTCACTGTAATGTGATAATAGCAGCCTGACAGTATTTTTTTTTTCCAACTATACCCCCCCGACCCAATAGCTTATGTCTGAAATCCACGACGATGAGTTTGTTATGCTACCTACGACTTAGGCTCGCTTAATGAGACGTTGTTTCGATATCCACGATGATTTAATTTTATACATTTAAAAAAAAAAAAAAAAAAATTAAAAAAAAGGGGGGGGGGGCCTCTCTTTTGAAAAGCCTTTCTCTAATTGAATTATATATGTAAGCAGAATTATGTATGCATAATTCTGCGTGCATAAATATATGCAGTTAATAGGCGATATTAGGATCGACTATTAGGGTACATAGCTTAACCGATATAAGGACAAGGGGGAATATGGGGTAATTTAGACTATATACTTGCGATTACTCGCACTAGGATAGAATACACATAAAACATNTTTTTTTTTTTTTCCTTTTCTTTCCTTTTTCTTCTTGGGTGCGAACTTACTTCTTGGGGGAGATACTTTTGGCTTCACGCCGCCCCTCGGGGTGCGTATCTAGTTTAAATTATGGTGTTTTCAGAGAAGAGCTAAATCTTAACTGTTTTATCGATTTTATCATTTACAACTTCTTACCAGCGAAATTACGAAACTCTGATTTTAAACTTAATGATGAAAAAAAAAAATTTTTTTTTTTAATAGGGTTCGATGTCCATGCTTCTTTTCAAAGTGTCATGACTTGAGTGAGGATTTTATTTTAGAAGTTAGATTTAGTTTATTTAGCTACGTAGCCAAAGATCTGCTGCAAGACTGAATGGTGACCCAAGTTAAGTTTTCTTTTTATTGGAGGGGTGGATGAAATTCATAGCTTAGAATTCATGAAATCGTATGTAAAGCAGTGAACGAACATATGATAGCAACACAAGTGGTAGTTGGCATTTCTGATAAAATTGTTTGAAGGCAAATCGAGTAGAATTTAAAAAGATTCTTAGGGTATATTCTGACCTTACAATTCAGGCTAACTCGGATCTGACTTTAACACTAGCAAGGAACAAGAAACAACCCCTGACAGGAGGCTGATCAACGTTTCGATCCACACTTTGAAAATCTCTAACCGTTGTAGTGTAGGCTGAAGCTAAATTCTTGTCCCCTATTTCTTAATTCCTTACCCACCCTGCCTTCCTCCCAGCTACTAGGGACCTTCAGCAAGTATTGCTTCGAACACTACAGAATCTAGCCTATGGCCACGGTAGAGATTGTAGGTGTACTTATGAAATTTCTGGGCTAAAATTTTATGGCGAATTCTTCCGACAGAGAAATTGTAGCGTCTTATTCTTAAAGGCATAGCTCTATTTCTGAAATTGATATAAAAAAGACATAACAGTTGAACATCATTGCTTTTATGACCATGAATAACCAGCAATATCGACATACCTCTTCCATAATTTCAATGATAAGGACCATTCGATCATCTTTGAAGTATTGCAAGACAAAAAATAATGGATTAGTTGACAGGCTTCATCGTAGGTTTCTGATTCTACTTCCTGCTTTCATTGCGGGAGTAGGAAATGGCGAACTTCTAAACGCACGTTATTATGTAAGTGAGTAGCAATAGGGAAAGTTTTCATAGAGATTCTAACTTCGACAAGCTTCTACACTCAATCTTATGACAAATTGGCTTGTATTATATTTACCATATCCAAATGGAATGTAGACCGCGTCCTATGTGAGAAAAATGGAATTTTAGTCCACCTTCATCTTTGCCGCTATTTGTCGTCGTTTCAAATCTTCAATAGCGCTTATAGTTTTGACTACTCCTGGTAATCCTCTTCTAAATGTTTGGTGATGATGTATCTCTGAAAAGAATGGGTATCTATTTGACATATAGTAAAATCCACTACACTTGAGCCTCGAACGAAGGACATCCTTCAAATGATATCATAAATTCATGAAAAAGCTAGTAAAGCATGCGTTATTCCTAGATTTTAGAGCATAAGTCCTTTTATACCTATCTCAGCATGCTTTTCTCTTCTTTCAGCCGTTTTTCGTCTTTAGATATCAATGGCTTTTGCAAATAGCAGCATATTTCAAACTTCTTGAGGGCTGAGACCTAAGGCAAATTGAGAAGTCTTTACTAAACTCCACCAATCAATCCTGTAACCCAGCTTCTAAAGGTTGTCTTAACCTGGGAATCACACCAGAAAACTAAAGCATGATTTTTCGTATCGAATCTGACGCAGCTTGGGAGTGGCAGTGATTCATCTACTCCATCAATCAATACTTAAGATACTAAGGATTGATTCGACTATTATAGCAGTCAAAGGGGGTCTTGAATGAAGATTAAGCATTCGCTATGCGAGAACGAGGCTGCTAAGCCGAGCCAAGCAAACTTCATAGAGAACCTCCTGCTTCCAAGGATACATCTATAACCTAAGGTGATGAATTGGAAAGAAAATGGAGCACTTTAAGAGGTGTTGGACATGAGTTACGTAGCCATACCAATGGACTAGTAGAGGTAGTGATGACGGTGAAGATAATGGTAGCAACGTCAGAAGGTTTACCTACAGCATATTTGTAGGCATTGATGTGTGTTTTGATTTCATATCAAAACATATTTGATAGGCCCGTAATTATCATTTCTCGAACCTTTGATCTCCGTATATATTTGATACTATTACTGTAAGGATCTTAAAGTAATTTGATTTTCTCAAAGTACTCAGAGCTATATACAAATATAAGAAATTCTTGAAGTGAAGAGAGAAGAGATGTGTGAACAAACTCTTCTATTTATCTACATGATTGACTCCCATCACTCCTGGTGATAAAGTCAAAAA
>QVIK01000182.1:38948-76379 GCA_003957845.1 Oidium heveae | reverse complement strand
ATCCAAATAAATACACTTGAAATTTACGTTGACCAGGCAATCAATTATTAACCTAAGCACGGTCTAAGGAATATTTGTTAGATCACGTGGGAGGTGAGGAAATAACGAAAAGAGGGTGAGGATTTAACATTTTCCATAAAATAATGTATTTTATAAATTTACATCAATAAGTTTGAAGGCTCATAAATACCGTATTTCAACATTTTTATTTCATGAAAAATTCACAATGTAATAAGAAATTAGTGCGATAATTGGATAAGTTTTTAATTTATTATTTGAAGCAATACAGTTTGTGATATTGGACTTCTGAGCAGATGGAAACAAGTGTTATTGGTGTAGTTTTTGATTTCAAACTATCACGTGGAAAGTTGAAAAATCAAATTCTCAAGCAACTTTTAGGTTGAAGCAGTGCTCCAGGTTAAGGGTCTGACCCTGCCTATTCTCTCTTTTGATATGAGAAAAAAAATTTACCCGTGGGGCTTTTCCCATTTTCCACTGTTGCTAAGGGCGGGTGATACCGATTGCCCCCTGAAGTGATAACTGCAGCTCCCTGCACTTGTAATTATAGATTCTGCCGATAATTTTTATTCCGCAGTAATTTAAATAAGGCTACAGATTTCCGGCGAATCCCTTAGTGCATATGCTAGCAAACTTTAAACGGCTCCAATAATACACAACATTAATGTGCCAGTGTAGTAGCAGTGTCTATATCGTTGTCCGGGGGATGGTATTCAGAATTAAATAAATAAACATATAACTTACGTAGACACTATTGCTAGTAATACATTATTAACTCGTTTTTATCACATTAATTTTCAATGCTACAATATTTCAGAAAAACTTAGATATTTAAAATTAATTATCCTTTAGACAATAGCTTCAAATGCGATCACTCTGCCCCCAAACTGATGCGTCATCATCCGTTCCTAAATCTTTTAATCCGGAACAACCAAACCAGGAATATGTACCTAACATCACTTATCCAAATGAGTTCACTTCTCTTTATTACAATGATGCGAAAAGAGAATTAAATAAATTTCCAGATGATAGTGGCGACGGCTTTGTCTGCTCAATTTCAACAACCAGAGTATCAAAATCCAACGACAATCGTCTCGTTTTGAGAGTCTATTTACGTTGTGGTCTTGGTCGTGGATACGAGGAAATGTCGGTGCCTGGAAAGAGAAAGTATAGATATAGCTCTTAGATGACGAATTGCCCGTGTAAAGCCACCTTCTCTCGTCTCAAGAAGCGCGTAGGGTGGACTCTTGTGGTGACAAATAAATAACCACCATAACCATAAGCCAAGCGAAGAACTTTCAGCTCCCTAATTCTAGAAGCTTGATGAGGAGCCCGGCAAATTTTTGCGGATACTGTCTGATACGAGGCTACACCAAGCCTCATCTTAACACAACTTCTCGAACGAACGAGGCTATCGCACTAATATGATAGATGTAAGTTTAAAGAGAGATCTTTAGGCGAAGAAGCTAAAATATATGCACATTTCGATGAGCTTGAGAGGGACTTCAAGGTGAGAAAGCGCACCTGGTCTTTTCTCACATTTCACCAATAGTGAGTATTCAATACAAAACTTTTTTTCATTGATATACATTATCAGCTGGAGGCCACTTGGAGCATCTTTTTTTCGCTCACCCGTATTCAATTGAAATGCTGAAAGAACATCCGAATGTTCTCATACTTGACTGCGCCTATAATACCAATGCTTTCAATATGCCTTTCCTTCACATCGTAGGCATTAAAAGCATGAAGTTAGTCTATGAAATTGCCTTCTGATTTCTTTTTAATGAGCAAGAGCTGAGTTATAATTTTGTTACAAAATTTTTAAATGAACTGATCACTTTCGTAGGCCGTCCACTGCGTTATTTTATTACGGATAATGAAAAGGCCTTCAAAATGCATAAACAACCTTTCCTCAAGAAGTGCCCCAACAACTATATCAATGACATTTGTCAAAATACCTAGAATTCAGAGTAAATAGCATGTGGCCTCTTGAGCCAGCTATAGAGCAAGAGCAAAGAGCACTTGTAGAATGCCGAGAGACATTCCAAAGAAAATTTCAGGGCCTTCGCTTGGCCAAAATTAAGGATCTCTTTGATAAAAAATGCAACCAGCTCGGGATGGAATATCACTCTGTGGCTCCTTTATGTCACAGTTCAAAAACGAAAGCAATGAGCATTAAACTAGTTGAAGGTAATTTTATAATCTAACTATGGTTTCCTAAATCTATATACACATCCTGTATTTATATGCCTGTGAATGGTTTCTCTGCCCAAGACTTTCAAGGATTCATCTTGGTGGTTTTCTTCGAGAAGGTTCGATTAGTTTCTACATGGTTATCTTTAACCATACTGTTACAAGCTATTTCACCACAGCATGAATAATAGAAAGATTCCAAGATATTCCATAGTGATGGTTCTGGAATCTTCTTTATTAGTGTTGCGGCATGCTCTAGAAAGCGTATGCTACAGGCACTTATCGGCTTGCTAGCCGTTACACTTTAGTTACAAACTACATCGGAAATTATATGTTGCCTATACAGCTTGAGTGGTCTGACTGAAATTTTCTTGGATTATAAGAATAGAAGTTTTCTATAGTGTTATTAATTAGATATATAGCCTTATGATATCTAACAAATTACTAGTCACACATGCTAGTTACACCTTCAACTCTACTTTTTGATGTAGAGCACTGTTTCGTGCGTTATGTAGTTATACCTCATTATACCTCATTATACCTCAATACGCAAGGCCAAAGATTGAGCCACTATCATGAATTTCACTTGATACTTTAATATCAATCGTGAATCCACAAGAATAGGCGTATATCTCGCTAGGTATCTGAGAAATCAAAAGTACTATGGATTGTATTGTTGATAGTTTGCTAAAATAAGTGAATATAAAATCAGGCATCTAATTTCATTTTCATTAACTTGTTCTGCAATGATCTTTTCAATGCACCGTTGTCAACGCAATACTGAGCGATATTAAGTGATTTGCTTGACCAGTTTATAAATTTGTCGTCATCATGGCAGCAATAAAGGTCNTAAGTGAATATAAAATCAGGCATCTAATTTCATTTTCATTAACTTGTTCTGCAATGATCTTTTCAATGCACCGTTGTCAACGCAATACTGAGCGATATTAAGTGATTTGCTTGACCAGTTTATAAATTTGTCGTCATCATGGCAGCAATAAAGGTCAACAGCATGATTGAACGCACGGATTGCTATCCATTCAAGTTCCTCTGTTGGATATTTTTGTTCGGTCTACTATATATCAGCAAAAAAAAAAATCCAAGGAAGAAGGGTAACATATACTTCTAAGGCCTCTTCAGCATGGCTTTGGACTTGGTCAAGAAGCTGTTCAGCAAGTTCAGTATTTTCTGATATAGCAATTTGAAAGAGGCATCTCATATATTTTGCTAATTTAGCTGTATCAAGAGTTTCGCTCTTCCAGGCCTCGTTAATAATTTTTTTTAGAGTAGCAACAAGAGCTGGTTTGAATAAATAATTTGTACTTAGTTTAATTAGCATATGAACTAACCTTGTACTGGAATATCAGTGCACAATATGCAGTCTGCCATGATTTCATATACGCGGCCAGTCTTACTTGTGCAAGCTTTTAATATAATATTTTCGAGATCATCCCAAGCTTTTAGTCGACATGCTGCTTCAAAATCAAAAGCAATGAGAATTGAGAGTTTTCTGTTGAGATCCTCTCGTGCACGCACATCCATTAATTCCTTTTTAGATTGAAGAACTGCTTCAAAATTCTTTACATGCTTTCGAATACTAAGATATTGCTGTAATTGAATTTCAATATTATCTTGACTTCGAGCTAAGGCAATCATAGCCGTAGCAGCAGTGAATTCACAGAAGAGTTTACGCAAAGAAAGATCGTCAGATGTCTGTTGGTTAATACCTAGAGGTTGTTCATTAGTAAATACGAGGCAACTTTGAAGTAATCTCAGAGTTTGACGTGGATCCCAAGTAGGAAGGTTTTTAATAGCTAAGTTGTAAGAGTTTTTAGAGAACCATTCATGTTCATCCATTGTCCAAACAACATCAGTTGACTTATTAGAGCCTCGTCCTCGACTAATCGAACTAGCAGCTATTTTATAAGTTAAAACTAAAATATAATACACTAGGATGGCATACCTTTCTCAAAAGCTACACAGAGCTTTTCCACAATATCAAGCTCAGGTCCAACACCTGATTTCACAGCATCATCATGCATTTCAGTCATTAGCCCGATAGTTAAACGGAGTAGTGATGGTAGGTGACATTTTGAAGGTGTTTCATACCTAAATTTGTCTAGAACTAACTGAAGCGTTACTAATAATTGAGATTTATTGCCTATCTTTTGTGAATCAAGACAACATGCATATAATAGCGATGGATCATTAGCTGTAGTTGAGCTAATCTTGTGCAAGCATTCAACTGCCATATCATCGTCACCAGATCGAATAGCAATTTTGTACATTAAAAAACGTGACAATGGCTCATTTCTTGCAGCTTCTGTCATTGAATAAAACAATTCTCTTGCGTTATTGATCTCTTTTTTTGCGAGTGCACACAACAAAAGTTTCCTATCGACGGTTAGCTATTAAAAATACCAAGTAGTTGAGGCAAACCTTGATATTTTAGCCATATTTAATTCTCCTGATTTCTCAAAAATTGGGTGCCTAGCTAGCTCGCACCATCTTTTTGCTTTGTCGAATTGACCTGTTGTGTAATTTGACTCAATCTTTTTCCAAATAAGCTTCTTAAGAGTTAAACTTGCATCTGAGGTAAATCTTTGAACTACGTACTGTCTGAGCGGCGAGGGTTGCCTGTGAGCTTATTGGTTGTTTTATGTTTGCCTGGAGATTTGACAGTAATTTGTCGAGCTGTTGAATCCTGTCATCATTATCTCCATGGCCAACTTCCATCCAAATACGAGTAACTAAGATTCTTTCAACGAACTCTAATGACCCATCTACTAATACTCTTTTGTTCAGGAGTTCTTCGATGACCTGACATCCTAAAATTGAACTTTTATCGTTAAGTTTTCGTACATGAAACATTAGCAGGTTAAAATTAGGTTCAGTAAGATAAACAACCTTCATAATTCTTAAAATAATATCGCTATATGCAGTGCTATCAAAATTATTGTTATTCGGAGCGGATAGTACTTCTAAGTGTAGTAGTAAAACGACCAGTTTATCGCCAACTTCACGTTCAAGAATGTCTAGCAGCTTTTGGGCTTCAGCCAATGAATCATCGGCATGAACACCAAGTAACCCTTTAATCAATACTTGCATTATTGATATGCGCAGCTCACTGGCATCATTACTCAACTCGTCAAGTTGCCAACCATTAATGATATCAAAAGCTCTTCTCGACCACTTTATTGACATTTCGTATTGCTTTTTATTTAAGAGATCTTTTCCCATTTCAAAAAGCACATCTGCTAAATTTTCTGTTGTACTTGCATCAAGCCTATACTCAGTATTTGTTGATTTGTGGTACATATGTTCGGCAATATCGAGCTGTTCCATTTGCCAGGCCTAGAAAGTTATGAGCATAAAATTCATCGGAATTTGATGTTAGATATACAACTGCAGCTCGTAAGATGTAGTACTCCACTAATAATTTTTCACACACATCTCGGTCATCTTTTGTAAGTTCTGCCGCGAAATTTTTCATCAGTCCTTGATAACCGCTTACTTTACCAAGTACTTTCAACGCCATTTCAAAGTTCTTTTTTTCTGTTAATCATCAGATAAGTTTTTTGAAATCAATACCTACAGACCCATGCAGCTTTTACCAGTCTTCACACCGGCCCTCATTAGTCGTGGTAGATTTTTAAAAGTGGCTTTACTGCATTGGTGTGCACAATCTAACAAAAAAAAGGCAAATACGCGTGCCAGAAAAAGTATTTCATGTGCATCATTTGAGCTTCCAGAATCAATTTCACGTCGGAGGCGTATGCAAAGATTCCAAATGGCTATTCCGCGTCTTTCAATTTCCTCATAATATATCGAAGAAGAGAATTTATTCGGGAAGGTATTTAAATAATTTCTTAAGTTTTCTGCAAGACTACTAGAATTTTCTGAGTTGAAGGTAGTTGATAGATTACTTTCAAAATCAGAACTAAATTCTATTTTGAAAATTATTACTTTTATGACAAATTGAAAGCAGGAAAACATTAACTTACTCAGAATACTCTTCAAACGTTTAACTTTCTCGATATTTATAGGCATCGCTCACACATCGATGCTACTGTATTCTTAGGCAATAAGTGCTAAAAGTAGATCTGTAAGCCATCTGAAGTAGTTATTGGGGCCAACAAACTTTAGTAATATCTAAGATCTACTGGATAATATCAAAAATGTACATTCTTCATATTTGATAATTTTGATCGGGGACATAAGAAGAAAAAACCCTTGTGGTTAAGCTAGAAAGCCCTTTGCTGTCTTTCAATTCTTCAATTACTGTCCTACAATTTGATATGACCAGTGCTAGATACTAGATTTTCGCTCAGTAACTTTGAACTATATTTGTACCATTACATTCCATCTTTCCGACATCTCAAAAAAACTTATTCAGTGTTTGGAAGGATCTTGTGGTAGAAAATTACCGATTATAAGCGATGGACTGCGATTTGTAAGCATAGTGGTAGCACAAGGTTAGGACAAGCTTACATTTCGTAGTCATCTCTCTTTATATTAAACGAGAAACAGCATCTAATAGTTGATCCCTTAAGTTTCTCATTGGGACTTTTCAAAAAACAACTCATAAGCAGGGCTTTTTTGCCTTGGTTAAATGCAATTGCCCCAAACTTCTCCCAATAATTTACAAGTGACTCTTCGGCAAAAATTTCATGTAGCGCGATCTTACCCTAAAGAAGATATCAATTAAAAATCAAATATTTAGCCAATACCGCAGCAGACTCACATCTCTTAAGTTTTCAGTTGGTACTTGAATTAACTCTGCCATTTCTTTGTTTCCCCGAAATATCTCACCGGTCCTCCTCCAACAACATGCTGGTATTGCCATACTAGCAAAAACGCGGTCATATACCATCAAGCTACGTTCAAACCACATTTCAACATAAATTAGCTCAATATCAGTGAGAGTTTGCACATTTTCCCGGAACTTTGGTTGAAATTGCTCTATTTGTCTAAGAATTTTTAGTTTTTGAGCGGGCTGAAGATGACTTTCCATATAAGCTGAGAGTCTTGCATAGCCTTTTACGTAATTAAATGGTTTCAACATTCCTGCATCATATTTTGCCTGGAATAAACGTTGCATCCTCTCTTCGGGGGCGTCATTTCCCGTGGGATCTGCTGCTTGAAGGTAATACTCACGAGTCTTATCGTTTGGAACTGTACTTGAGGGACTTGATATTAAATTTCCAGAGGTCAAGGAAGCCATTGCGTGTGGATCAACTTGGCCGATATGGTTTCTTAAGCCAGAGGCTAGAACTCCACTAACTTGGTTATTATATGTATTTGTAGTTTCTCCAGCAAACATTTTTCCATCATCTCGTAAGCTACTATTTAAGAAATCGTTCAGTAAGTTACATTCAGTAGTAACCTCCGGGGCATTAAACATATACAAAGGATGATAATTATGCATCTCGTGGAATTGATTACTTTGAGACTGAGCCCAGTCATTAAAATATTCAAAAACTGCTCAGATTAATTTTCATGAGATAATGTCTAGAGTTGAACTAACACTGGTTGCCTGCGTCGTTAGTGGCATTTGTTGAAACTCCTGCTGAAGGAGATGGATGAATGATCTGTAAAGATGCTTGTGGTAATGCTGAGGATCCAATCGTTAAGCTATCCTGAGGATAGTCTTGCGGTGTCTGGAACGAGGTACTCATACCGTTGTTAGAATCTCTCTGTATATGCTCTCCACATGGCTCATTATCCTCAATTGTTGAAAGATTATGTGGATATTTTGTCTTTTTAGCGGCTGAATCAAATTCGCGTGGCTCATCATGGCATAGGTGACCTATCCTTCTTTTTATACAACGTGTACATGGGCGTTCCTGTGCAACAAAAATGTATCAATTAGAGTAATTCTTTAAAGTTTAAACAAGGAACAATTGATTACGCGTAGCTGCATGTAAGGAATTAAAGTCGTACCAAATCGCATGTCATATGCTGTACATGTTGTAGATCGAATTAGCTTCAATATAACCATTGATATAGACGATTGTATAAATGGGTTTTGGTCTTTCTTAAGACGGAAGGGAGGTGATACTTACAGATCGGCGGCAGTACACACAAGCTACGGAAACACGTAATGAGTTAGCTTTTCTGTTAAATGATTGGATAAAGCTACTAAAGAATTATACAAACCATGATTCACTTTGCGCCGCTTTTTGGGATCCCTCTTTGATCCAGAAGGTAGTAATGGATTATGGAACTTCGATTCTTTTCTCTTCTCTCTTATATTTTGTTCCATGACATTTGACTATATGGGTTAATAGATTCCATTGAGTCTTCTATAAAAATTACTCAGTTTGGTAATCTGATCAAAAACGGCAAAGTTGTAAAAAGCTTCCTGATCTACCAGTATGATTACCATGAGATACGCTGAGGATGACATAATTGCTGGACTAGCCTTCAGACGCCGGATAGAGTGGGGCGATATGTGGAAAGCATGACAACTTGTAATTTCATATCAGAATAATATTTTAAAGGGAGAAAATATGGTGTCTTGCAAGGTTTAAGAGTAATGAAGAGATTGAAATTGCGGTCCCGCATTATTCGCGAATAAATAGTATTGCCAAGGAAGTTATCATTCAAAGATTTTACGAGATCTTTCATAATCCTACATCGAATGTAATTTAGATCCATACTTCGATATGAAGGTAGTTTATCACGAGAAGACATTGGCATCGTGTGGCATGTGAGTGATATTTGAAAAATATTTTATTTCCCATCTCGTGACAATAATACCAATATTACCTAGCTACCTAAAAAATCCTATTCTGCACCGAGAAAAATTTCCTGGTAATCTAAATCATTTAAATGGTTAAAAAGAGTAGATTGGAGACTCGCTTTGCTTCTCGAAATGGTCTCACTAACGTCATAAAGTTGATGTACATTGTTTGTTATGCTTGTCACGTGATATTGTATGTTTTGAATCAATGCTGATAAATTCTGGTCATATTGCGTTGGCTAATATGTTAGATCGAGTAAATCTAAGTGTATAAACTTACAATTATGCTTCTTGGTTCATGATTATTAGTGTATCCAAAGTCTAGTCCTACATTCTGCTTCGGATTGTAAATACTATTCTTGTGCCCACTGTAAAATAATGGATGCAATCTCTTAGCACTCTCTCTTCTGAGTGAAATTTCTTTCTTTGCATTAGTCTCTAAGTCGGCCAATACTCCCTTCTCTCTCCTCAGATGTTCTAATTCCTGACTTAGTGCAGTATTAAGGAGACTGTTTGCATGTAGTGCTGGTGTGAGCTGAGATTCCAAGGATCTATTGTGATCAGATATTCTCCTAAAGTCAAGGTCTATCTTACGATTCCTTCGAGTGCCCAATGGAAATAAAATATCTTTGGAGACCCTACGTATTATACTTAGTGATATCGATTTTAAAGCTTTGCTGGCTTGTTTTCGTCTTCGACTGTCATTAAAGGAGGTAATTATTGGAAGCTGGATGTCTTGAAGTTGTTTCTCGACACATTTAACACAATTTGAGGGCAAAGCATTCCATTTTGATTCAATTACATGTCGAGAAACTGGTTTAATTATCGCAGCAAGCCTTTTGGAAGGAAATGAGTCATCGTTTTCAAAATCTTCTGAATTATTTTCTCGATTTTCGATCTCCAAAAAACTTGTATATGGAGATTGCTCCGAATCAGAAGAAGTGATATCTAATTTAGAAACGTGCTTAAGATTAGTCCCATTACCCATCCGACTTACAGTCGTATTTAAAAAGTAGGACTCTTGGTCATTTAACTCATAATTCAACTGACTTTGGAATTTCAACTCGTCCTCTGAATGTTCAATATCGGTAAGGTGTCCGAGGTTTTGTTCCGAAAAATCGTGAATCTTTCTAGTCTTGGCGTTATGCTGCTTATCAATTCCTCTAGGAGAAACTACAGAGTTATTTTTTCTCTTTTTGGAGATTGGTCGATGAACAGAATTCTTATCTGGTGTTTCTCTGACTTGGTCATTGACTACTCTGTTTAGCTTAGCTTTTTTCGTTTTTTTAGTTCTTTTTGAATTTGTGGGGCCGGTTATGTATGTTTTGTTCTTATTTTTACTTTTATTTTTATCTACAGATATGGAAATTCCACTTGAACTAGTTTTGCCTTGATAGTCCTCCTGATGTTGGTCTTTTTTAGTGTTGTGAGTTTGCGTGCTTTTAGGTATTTGCTTATGGTCATCACTTTCCCCTGCTTGTTTACTAGATTCGCTTTGGACTGCCCACCAGTCCGAAGGCCTCGACCGTTTCCTCTTTGGTTTGGAGGCCTATAAATAATTAGAAAGTGTGTAAGGGTTTAGACTTACATTATTACCATTCGTTTAAAATGAGAACTTAGTCTAGGACTCTAGTTGAAGGGCAGAATTCAGCATTGGTTTTATCACGCGACTAGATTTAAGCGATTCTCACGAAGAGAATTACTCGATGAGTTTCCTATGTATCCTTTAGGAAGGGGAATAAAGTTAAGCCACGTTAGTACGAGATCTATTTTTTGGCTTTACTTGATTTTTTTCAGGATTTGTAGAGTCGAAATGATCAACTCACCTTCTACTTTCATCTCGCTTATGTCCAAGTAACTAGCTAGGCAGGACTTTGAATACATTAGCAATTAACTGTCAGTAATTGTTTTCGTCTCTTGTTTTTTTAAGCACGTAAGGGATGTATATTTATCATCTCTTTTAAATACTACGAATCTAAGTCATTGGCGTATTCAAATTAGATCAACGTATGGATTGAACCAAGGTCACGATGGGTGTTTGAAAACGGTAATTGTCAGGATTTTGACCGCCTTACCTGCATTTACTGTAGTAAACCTACGGAAATTGTTCCTTATATTTGCCTCTATTCCGCGTCTCGGTTACCTTGTCAACTTCGGCAAGGCCAAGGCTCAAAACTGATGAGGCTAAGAAAGAAACAAAAGAAACTTATGAAGAGAATTATCAAGGTTGACTATCTAGGTAGAAACCGATACCAAAGCCCATTTTTATTGTTTTAGTGATGGTATTATTGGCTGCAGATTTAGAATTATGAGGAGATTAATTTGTTTATAAATAAGACGTAGTTAAGATCAGATAGAGTCCTTACGCCTAGTCATCATATTTGTTTATTTATCGTTAACGTCTAGGAAGAAATCACCTTCCATTGGTCACCTATAAGCCTCCCTTAGGGCGAAAGACGCGCCAACTTATACGAGGAGATAATGGCAGCTCATATAGTTTTACTCTATTACTTACTTCTAATGGAAGAGCTGTACCTTAGCCTCCTCCAGATATATTCTGCGCCAGTAATGGCACTCAGTCATCTATAGTTCGAGACACCATCGGTTCGACAATCATTACTCTTTACCCGTATCATTAAATACAAGTATCACTATTACCAATTTATATCTTCAGATTCCCCTAGATATTCATAGTTACTATAAGTCATCCGTACACAGTTACCAGCCACCCTTCATCAGTCACTCAGCATCTTCAATAGTCGTCAGTTATCATTACATGCTGATATTCACCCTCGGATTTTAACGACAGCTTAACCCTAGACTGTCAATACCGATCGAGACAATATAGAAAGTCTGGTGCTTTAAATTAGATTTTCGTAAAATTTGTGTTATTAGATTTAATAGTGGCTATGTTGTTTCGTTGATATCATACTAGCTGACGTGTGAGCCATTCACTAGCTTCCTTACTAAACACTCCTTATAACGCCCTGGATACAATCCAACTCCTCGCTCACGATGAACAAAATACAAATATTATTTCACTTTAGACATTATAGTTTCTATTCCCCTAGGGACATTTATCTGAGCAGCTTTAGACTTCACGGCATTTAGTAGGCTTCTATCAAAATCATCTCTTGATCTCAGCACAGCTTCAACCCAGCTGAATTGTAGATCCCAGTACTCTGTTTTAAAGCTTGCAAATATATCAGGTAACAAACTCTTTTCCGTTTCAAGTAGGGCTAAAAAGCTCTCTGTAACTCTCCATTTCTGCTTAATCACATCAGCTACATCAGGACTTAAAAAGCCATTGTTAAAAAACTCAAATGCAACAGATACATCACTGAAAATTTTTTCCTTAAATGGATCTTGACGTTTAAATTTAGCTCCCTTGTTTTTTACACTTGATAGATAACGAATGAGAAGCTCATCAGCAAGTTCTTCTATAAAGATATCTAAAAGTGAATAATGCAGAACAGCTTTGTAGTCTCCAATATATTCTTCAAAAGTCACAACGATCTGCTTCATAGCATTGGCCGTGTACCATTTGGGTGTAAAAAAATCCGGTAGAACTGTCCGGAAATCTACAGCAAAAATGAGCTGCCCAAATTTAGCGACGCAGTGTGTGCTAAGATCCACGTAGCCATCTCGTAGTATACTGAGCTTATCTTCAACGCGCTCTAAATAAGAGGGGGTTACAAGTGGCTCAAATTGTTGTCGAAATATAGTCACATAAGCAAATCGCTCCTCCTCTTCATTATCATCTATGCATGCGATTTGATCATTAGCAGTAGCCACAAGCCAGTCTTGTAAAGCTTGAAATCCTTCAGACTCAGGATTGTTCCCAAAATATTTGGAAGCTTCATCATCTAACATTTTCTGCCAATTTCTTTGCCGAGTCTGAAGTCGGAAAATCATCGCATCAATCACGCCCTCTAATACATCAACTCGCTTTGAGTTCTCGGCCGCCTCTATCTGCTCAGCGAGCATTCTCCACATGTCGACGAGGTTTTTTGTTCGAAAATAACCGTATTCATCTGTGTTAAGATTACCTCCATCAACATTTCGATCTGTAAAATCTTTTTGTTCAGTTTTGAAGATCCGATCCAGCCACTGATCTAGGAAGCGAATGATAAGTTGCTGAAAGTCCCTAACTAGCTCATTTTCTCGTTCATCTAGTACATGAGGACGTAACTCGGACTTGTTAAAGCCTAGCCTTCCCATTTTTGCGTAATATTTTTCCGGCCAGTTCAGAATAGATAATGTATTGGCCGAGCTAGTATCGGGATCATCAACCATACCAATGAGAAAGTCATGCATAATTTTGTGATAAATTTCGCCATATGTCTGGAAAATCTTCCATTTTTTGGGCATGAGAGGGACCATACCTTGCTTTATGGCATTTAAATCATTAAAAAACCATTTCAAACTTTTCTCCAACCGTCCTGGATCCTGTAAAAAAGATTCTTTTGTAGCACTCATCTGCTCATCAGCATGAAGTTTTATAGCCATTAAAAATTTTTCTTTATAACCTTTTACGGTCCTAGCACCATCTGTGATGCTTTGAAACCTACTGGCCATTTCTTTATGATCTTTCAATGCCTCCTGCATCGCTTTTATTCTCTTATCACTCCTTTCTTCAGCTTCTACAATTACTGCAAATCTTACTATCATACTTGTATTGCCGTTGATGAGAACATTTATGATATCTAGTGCAATCATGCCGATATGCTCGTCAAACCATTCTATAACTTCATCTTGCTTAACGAAATAGTCTTCTAAAGTATTTTGAAGGCTTTGATCATCCGCCCGTGCAACTTGTTCCATAGCGCTATCCCTTATATTTCTCAGTTGGGTAAGCTCATAATGTACTGGCAAAAGGTTAGGCATATTCTCAGGATCTCTATCATCCTCCCTCAGCATCCTTTCGACAAGCTCAATGCGGTCATTGAATGTTTGCAAATCATTTCTCATTTTTTGTACAGCTATGAAATTCTTATGTGTTTGTGAAACAAGATTGATATTAGGGAAATCTCGGATCATGTTTTGGGCCTCGGCACATAGTTTGTCAACTCTCATCATCTCATCTTTAATAAGTTGTACAGTTCTTTGGCCATCATTTATTCGACTCATTCCTGATTGTGTAATTTCTGATTGTTCCTTCAGCCCACTACGCAACTGTGAATCGACCGCAGCTTTCTTTCGGACATATTCGAGTTTCAAAGCCGAAACCTTGTCTATATCATCAGGATATTTCAAAATCTCTGTAAGCTTGACCGTAGAGCTGTCCATGCTCTGGAGACTAAAGGATTGGAGTTGAGCCTATATATCTATCAACAAGTAATTTTTCAAGACAAGTGGAGGGAATATTTGTTATTCCGCCCCGATAGTGTTTTCAAGTATTCTTGTGGAGATGATAAAACATGTGATTGAGAGACTAATAAACATTATTCCTGATTCAATCACAAATCACGAAAACCAATAGCAACTTTAGCACAATTAAAAATATTAGGTGGCCATTTAATTTAAGAGTAAATTTGAAAGATTGGCTAATTCTCCAAGATTAAATGGCATTCTTTCGAATAACGCTTATGCGATCCGGTATTGGCTTAACAAAACGTTCCAGAGGAGTACTTAAGGCGCTTGGCCTTCGAAAACGGATGAAAACCATTTTTCTTCCGGTCTCTCCTGAGACTGCTGGTCAAATCATGCGGGTTAAAGAGCTAGTTTCAGTGACAGAAGTTGAAAAAGAATTGACCAAAGATGATTTAAAAGCTGAAAGGAGACCTAGCCCAGGATTTTATATTGAAAAATCAGTACCACGATAAAAATGAGGTGAATAAACAAGATTACATCGTAAAATCAAAAGCTATCAAGTTTTCTCCAACCAAATAAAATAGAATAAAGTCTTAGATTTCTTACTTGTACTCTAAATTAATTTCTCGTTCTTTTACGTTGATATTACGTGGCTCATTATACTATCAATAGCAGACATTAACTGCTACCCAATTTTTTAAAACTTTGAAGTAAGTTTGTACAAATCTTGAATGTGAGGCAAGATAAAGCTAATAAACAGGGTGGTATTTGTTATGGGATTAGAAATGAGTCAGAGTAAAATATTCCTAGGGTATATTTTATGGTGTGGTCCCTTTCCCTGCGCTATCTTTGTATGTATTGTCATTTGAAGAACAACTTTTTTATCATAATTCATGGATCAGCTCGAGAAAATATCATAAACATTCAATGATAGGTGGTAACTAATTTCTAAAAAGGTGATGAAAAATACTTTAGAAACCACTATAAATACCTATAAATACCTATAATATAGATTATGATCAAGTATTTAAGTTCTTCTTACTATACCACAAAAAAATCTTTTGGGACTTCAATACGATGTTTTGAATATTTACATGGATGCTGACATACTGGATGACCTGAGCATTAAACAAAGCTAGCAACTAAACTTTAGACACTTCACGGTCATACTAGTGAGCCTGTTGGAAAAGAACAACACCTAGAAAAGTCTGACCTTTGTTAAGTTTACCGTTATTAGTATTATCAAATTGTGGTTTTGAAAATTTTATGAATAGAATATCAAACCATCCTTTAGGCGAGGCTTTGTTGTAGTATTCACAATTAATAATGAGATAGACATTCAATTTTCTGATACGTACAGATTAATAGACCATTACTCAAAAGCGATACATCTATTGCCTATGTTAAATACATTGGACTTCAAACTTAATGAATTTAAAATATTCTATGTGGCGTTCAAGCATCAAGGTAACATTCCCGTTATGGTGCGACAAAAGAGAGGATTGGTAAAGAGTAAACTCGGTGTAAAGTATTTATTTGTTGGTCAAAACTAACTAGCCCATACAGTGAAATGGCCTCTAACTCTAAAATTACGTTGAATATCGCAATCTTTTGATACGGCCCAAGTGAGGAAAATTATTTTAATCTATCTTAAATCCCGAAAATAATGTAAAAGATATACTGTTGCTCTTCAAATAAGATCCTGATGATGACCAGGTGTAAAATTAAAATAAAGTACGATTTATTCATCGCATGCTTCTAATAAGTTAAAAGTACCTAATGACGGAATCTTTAGATACTGTTTTTTCTGCAATTCTTCACAAGCCACCGTCCTTGCTCCCTATCTCTCAGTATAGAAAACAATTACTTTATCTCATCGAAACATATCCAGTCACTATAGTTGTTGGCCAAACTGGCTCTGGGAAGACCACACAGCTTCCGAAATATCTTGAACAAAGCGGATGGTGCACACAGGGTAAAATAATAGCTGTAACACAGGTGAAAATTTCGATTTGTCTTAGCTCTCATTCACATACTAAGACTTCTTAGCCTCGTAGACTGGCAGCTACAACGGTCGCAACGCGAGTAGCAGAGGAATATGGCTGTGAACTTGGAAAAGAGGTCGGATATTCAATTCGCTTTGAAGATGTTACCTCATCAGTTACAAGAATTAAATTTTTGACGGATGGACTATTACTTAGAGAAGCTTTGGTTGACCCTCTCCTTTCCCGCTATAATGTGATTATGGTCGATGAAGCTCACGAGAGAACACTAAGTACCGACATACTACTGGGTATCTTAAAGAAAATTATTAAGCGGCGACGGCAAAACGATTTAAGGGTAATAATTAGTAGTGCCACATTGCAAGCTGAAGATTTTCTCAAGTTTTTTACGGAAAGTCAGTCGGCGCCTTCAGAACTTAAGTTAGAAACGGAAACATCAAGACTTTCATCTGAAACTAATCTACAGTCTAAAAATGAAGATTCGAATAACAGCAGTGATTTTGGCCGAATTATTAGTTTGGAAGGGAGAGCATACCCAGTAGAGATCCATTATCTGGAAAATCCTACAGATGATTACCTAAAAAGGGCGGTGAAAACTGTTTTTGATATTCATATGAAAGAATCTAAAGGCGATATTCTGGTGTTCTTGACTGGCCGAGAGGAAATTGATAAGGCTATAGAGGCACTATTAGAGCAGGCAGTAAGTCTTGGCCCAAAAGCACAAGAAATAATGCCTTTACCTCTTTATGCCGGCTTACCAATAGAAAAACAAATGTACGTTTTTGAAGAAGCGTCAGAAAATACTAGAAAGGTAATATTTTCTACAAATATTGCTGAAGCATCTGTTACAATAGATGGTATCGTTTTCGTAATTGATTCGGGATTTGTAAAGCTTCGCGCTTATAACCCAACAAGTGGTATTGATACGTTGACTGTCACTCCCATTTCCAAAGCCTCTGCAACTCAGAGAGCAGGTCGTGCAGGGAGAACTAGTCCTGGTAAATGCTTCCGACTTTACACTGAGTCCGATTACGGTGCTTTGTCTGATGTCAGTAGTCCGGAAATTCAACGGTCTAACTTGACGACAGTTATTCTTCAGTTAAAGGCACTAGGTATTGATAACATCGCTCGCTTTGATTTTATTACCCCCCCTCCAGCTGAACTCGTTATTCGCGCGCTTGAACTTCTTTACTCCCTTGGTGCTCTTGATGACTATGCAAAATTGACTCGGCCTCTTGGTATTCGTATGGCAGAAATAGCTGTTGATCCGATGATAGCTAAGACACTATTATCTGCACCATGTTTCAACTGCCTAAGTGAAATTCTAACAATTGCGGCCATGACTAGTCTTGATGGAAGCGTATGGTTTCATCATGACGGTGAAAAGAAGCGTATGGAGACAGCACAAAGAAAGTTTGCCACAGAAGAAGGCGATCACATAATGTTACTAAATGTTTATCAAGCATTTGTTACTAAGGGGAGAAAAGAAGCCAAGTTCTGTCATGACAATTATATCAATTTCAAGGCAATGATAAGAGCTGTAAATATCCGTGCTCAATTGAAAAGATACTTAGAGCGCTTCGGGATTAATGTTGATGAAACTCTTTCTTCACGCAAAGATAAGCAATCAAATTCTGTGGGTGGAGTATGTAAAAGTGAACAAATTCGTCGTTGTTTAACCACTGGGTTCTTTGCGCACGCAGCCAAAATGCAACCTGATGGCACATTCAGGAATGTACAAGGCGATTTAGAACTTCACGCGCATCCAAGCTCGCTCATGTTTAATCGTAAGGCGAATTGGGTTATTTTTCATGCAGCAGTAGAAACAGGTAACAAGATTTTTATCAAAGACGTGACCAAAATTGAGAGATCATGGTTGGTAGAATACGCACCTGGTTTTTACAAGAACTCTTGAGGGAACTAGACCCTTTATTTTTCTAAAAGGAGATGGAACCAATTGTCTTACATGTACAGACCCATGACTTCAAAAATAAGAGCATATTTACATGTTTGGTTGGAAAATATGCTATTTATTTAATTATACTTCCTTATTATTCTTTTCAGTACGAATTTATTAGTGAAACGCAACATCAGAATTTATGCTACAGATTATAAGCGTGTAAAACAAAAAAGATGTAGTCCCTTGATTAAATTAATTGCCTTTTCTCTATTTTCTTAAGCAAAACATCGTCAATTTTTAACTTTTTTCTTGCCACGAACATCTTCTCCCGCTCTCACTCTAAAGGCAGTCATAAGCTCTTTGACGTCTTTCGCCTTGCAGTTAACTACTCAGTAGCTTGGTTTCAATCGCTGCTCAGCCCTGTTAAAGCTAGATAGGAAAATAGTGTCTACAATTATGTTCAATAGGGACAATAAAATCGTTTTCATTATGGATATCGGATATCCATGGATATTTGGGTATTACCCGGATATTTGCCAAATTTTTTAGAGGCCTGTCTAATTGTAGTTCCTTAGTGCACATAGGATTCTGTGCTGATCAGAGTACATCAACGGGATGACACAAGAAGAGAATCAACTATTTTTGGATTTTCTCAAAGACCTTGAGTTCCGACTTGGGTCTTGCAGTGAAGTTTTTACCTCATGTGGAAAGACTGTTCAATTAAGGGCTTCACTGAATCGATAATTACACACAGCTCTAGTGGGAGTAAAGTTGTCACCACTTTAAAACTACAGGCCATGGGCTTCTGAGGTAACAGAAGTAGTAGCAGACCTAGAAGGCTTACCAAACTATCGCCATAAAAATGTTACAAACACAACCACGCTCTTAGGAGCGCCTAGAGCTATTTAGTATTATGATGCAGGTAGCAGTGTGGAAATTGGCTATGATGGTGACGTTAAGATATGGGGGACCAATGCTTTGCTAGCAGCTATTAAGGAACTAAAATTGCAAAATAGTCATGTGAATAAGAGAGCTCGAAATTCGGGTCAAGGCTCATATGAGTAACGTGCAACGTGGAGGTCAAGGGAGGAATCTCCAAAACAGTTTGATAGGAAAGTTTGCGTGCGTTGTGCCAAAAAGGGATATGTGGGAAAAAATTGTCCAAAATATCGAGCTGCAAAGCCGCCAGTGGAAGAGTCGTAAGCAATCGGAATAGATATCGAAGATACGGGTAGTTGCCAGTCGGAAGACGAGGAGCTCCGAGTGAAGACGTGCTCAGAACTATTACCAAGCAAAAGTAAAATGCTCTTAATAAATTAGAAAGCCTTAATAGAGCTCCTTTCTTAATCGATTGTTTAATTAATTATTCTTTCTTCTTAAAAGCCATGATTGATATCGGCTGTTTGTGTTTTGCAATAATTTACGAAACACTTGTGCGCAAAGAAAACTCATATTATGAAAAGATTTTTCCTTGTTTGTTTCAACTGGCTGGTGAGACAGTCAATAAAAAAATAACGAAAATAGCTCGTATCAAAGTAGATATTGACGGAAGACAAGAAGTGATTTGGGGCTATGTTATGCCAGATCTAGCATGCTTGATGATACCCAGTACACCGTGTAAAGAACAGAACAAAATTGTATATTCGACCAAACGCGGATTTTTGAGAATTGGAGGTAGATCGAAGGAAATTATGGTGAGAGCGAGTGATAAGTATGAGAAATTGACGCCAAAAGAAGTCAAGACCGTGTAGCGCATGCAAAAAATGAAAAATTTAACGGCTTTCGCCAGCAGAGGTCTTCAAAATTAAACGGTTACAAACGAAAGGAAATAACTTAGGTGATTATCTATTTTAGGATCAAGTAACAATTTCAGATAACGAAAGCTCGCCTTGTGTGATTGTCGATCGACATTGATTATTTTTGGGGAAATGTTAACCACGCATCAGTTTTTTACTTACAGCACATCACACCCCTGTCCTCATAATTAGTGATAAAGTTGTGATTGATGGTTCACCCCTACCACCTCACTCTTCGTATTTTTACTAGCACCACATCACCCCCACTTTAAGAGTTATCTCATTTTTCACCAATCATAACCGTCGTACTGATCTCTTCTTAGTGTACATTTTTTCGCGTTGCTATGGAAGACCGAAGTGTTATTTACTAACATCTTTGTCTTTAAATACTTGTTGCTTGAATAGATTGGCGACCACTTTAAGTAGTTCCATCCGCAAATTAAAACATTTACAGCTCTAATCGGTATTTCAAATTTGATATTTTTCTTTCACTGCTTACCCAACGTATCATAAAGACAAATACACCATTTTAGAGGTGATAGACTATAACACGATTTTCTTACAGTTGAGTCTCTATTATATTAATTACTCTGCTACTACAATTGTTAGAACTTATCTTAATTATAAATTTTACCCCAGATTTATATCCAAAAATGTCTAGCTTTGCCTGACCAGACAACTTCATGGTTATCAACTACTCCTCGCTAGAAGAGGCTACGTTAGCAGAGAAAACTATCGCGTCCTCGAATGGCTACTGCCTTGTGATTCAACGCACAAACTGCATTGGAAATAAATCCGGAGGCTCAGTAAATAGTAGATATTTAAGTTGTGTACATCATGGTAAGCCCACTTCAAATATGCACTCTAGAAACACAAGCTCTTTGCGGCTTGAGTGTCCTTCCACTCTTAAAATATCCCGAGATAATACAGAGGGGACTAGTTGGTCATCAATAATTAACAACAATACACACAATCATGAGGCTACCGAAAACGTAGCAACTAATGCTACATCAAGAGCTCTGACTGAAACCGAAAAGAATACAGTCCACGGCTTGAGCAGTATTGGGGCTGCGCCTCGCGTCGTTCTCAATGCATTACGCCAGCAAAACGCCGAGAATAACTCAACCGTCCGTGATAATTATAATGTCAGGGCTTCAAAAAAGAGAAAAATGCTAGATGGAAGAATACCAATAGAGGCCTTACTGGATACGCTTATTTCTTCAAATATTCAACATGTCTTCTCTCGTAGTAGTGAAGGCAACCGACGGAGTTTATTTATCATCCCAAGGTCTGCTCAAATAATTGTCGAAAAATTCTCAGCAAACAAAGTCTTCCTCCTTGATAGCACATACAAGACAAACAGATATCAGATGCCTTTGCTGCATGGAATTGTTGTGGCAGCCACCAATCAGACTTACACCTTGTATTTTTGTTTCTTACGCAGCGAAATTGAAGAATCATACACGGGGGCCATGAATGAACTAAACAACTTTGTCACTAGGTGCAATATTAATATGGCAAACTCTGTTTTTGGTACAGACCGTGAAATCGCATTGAAAAACTCCATATCTACTATTTTTCCTTCTTCAAACCATATGCTGTGTATATGACATATAAATAAAAATTTACTTGCAAAACAACGCTCAGCTTTTGATTCTCTGGAAACATGGGATGAATTTATGAGACTCTGGCGAGCTTTAGTCAATTCATCGTCCATATCAGAGTATAACGAAAGACTAAACCAACTTTCTGATAACGTCCCTGAAACGGTGAAAGCATATCTTTTGAGAACTTGGCTTTGTTATAAGGAATGTTTTGTTCTGGCGTGGACTCACAACTATAAGCACTTTGGCCACGTATCTACGTCGAGAGTCAAAGGTGTCCACTCAGTAATAAAAAAATGGATTCAGGTATCGACAGGTGATATGCTCAGAGTATGTTCGCTGTTAGAAAGAGCGTGCGAGAAACAAGAACGTTCGCTGAACCAAAAAAACCATTTTCAGTGAACTCACTTCCTAGTTCAGTATAGTCAGCCATTTTTTGCCGATTTTAATATAAATGTCTCCCAGCACGTAATGAAGCTTTGCTTGAAGCAATACCAAAGGTCTCTAGCATCTGAAGCTGAACCATTCAGAGATATAGTCGCCAATACAATGGGCATACCTTGTTGCCATAGAATAAGGCGAATTGTGGCAAACAATCGTATCTTGAACAAATATCATTTTGATCAATATTGGTGGTTAAATCAACCCCACGGGGTGGTAACAGTACCGAATACTGAAAATATTGATATTGACAATTTAATTAGTCATACCCGACAACGTAGCGAATTACTTATGTCTCATCAGCGACAAATGTATTTTTCTTCTATCCGCCAAATTTCTGATCGAGATCTAGAGGTGCGGAATCCAGTGTTGGCACCAACTCGGGGGAGACCCACAGGATCAACGCGCCGTAATCCATCCGCGTTTGAATATGTCGAAGAAACTAATATTCAACAACCACGATCACAGCAACATTCTAACCAATCTCGAACTTTACAGAGAATACGTAGATGTCGTCTTTGTAATATTAGCGGTCATAAATCACGGACATGTCCCAGAAGAATTTCTAGTATTATTCCATCTGGATTTCCGGACACCTCTGACTCACAAAATGAGCGCAGACCAAACGAACAAGTTTAAGAGAAGAGACGGATTTTTATATTTACTATTAAAAGTCGGTTTTAGCTTCACTTGACGAGTGGATATGTTTGTCCTTCTTCACAGCCTAGCTTCAAACAGCTTTTACTCGTAAGTAGCCACTCTGTGTGAAACCGGTAGAATGTCTCGACGGGCGATGGTTTGTAAGTTAGTATCCTATATAGCTTTTATATTAATTAGTAAACGTGTCCAAAGCCTTCTTGTCTCACAGTCGCTACTCGATATTCGAGAAGCTCACCAAAGCCTACCTATAAGACTTAATGACATTTGAGATGGATATAGCATTGATCCACCAATCAAAACTTCATTACTAATTATGAGGACAAGGTTGTGGTATGCTGTAAGTAAAAAACTGATGTGTGGTGTACATTTCCCTTATTTTTGTGGCTATTTAGTTAATTTGGGCTACTAAAACCATAGAAATGTGTTCACCATACATCAACCGAGAAATTAGAAAATCACGAGATTGGCCAATTGAAAGAAGCAGACAACTCCCTGAGATTGCACGATGAATTTCAGCCAAGTAGTGTCCTGAAGATGCATAATGATGTTATGAGACGATCGATTCTTTGGCGGAGGTTAATGTGACATCAAAGCCTTAACCGATTAAGATGGACTAAAAAACACAATTGGTATAGATTTGAATGTAGTAGAAGTTGCACCACTACCTTGTGAAACCTGATATATGAAGAAATGGGCAAAGTACTCAAAAACATTAACGTCAATCTCGACTCAGTTACGTCGAAAATAGTGACTTTCGTCGAGTAAAAGTGGATAAATTCGACCTAAAAGACTGATGCATGTCTTAAACATAGTGTTGAATTAGAAGAATATGCTAGAATTTCAAATTCTCATGTTAAGCCAGATGAGCATTATATAGACCTTGAGACAAGAAATTAACTCTGTAAGAATAATCTTTTCAGTTGACAGAAGTGGTCCGATTGTCTAGGACGTTCAAGGGACTTTTTTTTAAAAAAATATATTCAGAGAGAAAAAAACCGTGACATCAAGATGAAGGTATGGTAACATGCTTAATCCTAGCCGGCTATCTATTTTTCTTCCTGCGTGATATGTTTTGTGACGATAATTAAGATTACCAATACTAATCAGGTGTTTTACCTTCATTACAAAATTTACTAAAATTCGGATCACATGCGTGTGAGTTTTATCTACGCTTTACGGTTCACAGTAAATACGTGCCTGATCATGTATATGGAGGTAGATTTGATGGTTATATAAGTGGATACATCTTAACATATAATCATTAGTAATTCTTTTCGGAGGGTCTTCCATTTAATACACCATCAATCGAACTTATCTTCCGGTTTCTAATCACCGACATAATCCATTCAGACAAAGTGAACCCCCAGTGTCCAGCAACTAGAGCTCCACTAAATACATTGACCACTTTTACCAGAAAATGCAGAAAGCCTTCTTGAACTTCTTCGGTCTCAAGAAGCATAGGCTCAATGTCATATTTAAAAAAGATACCCGGAACAGAATGTTCATCCACAACTTGTGAATGGTCTGTGACAGCGTACTGATTAGTATTGATGACGCGGTTGGAGTAAGGTGTTTCAATTGAAAAAATTGTTGGTACAATAGAAACAAAGTATTGATATTTCTGAAAGTGGTGCATAGATGTCGAGATTGTACCATCAAGAGGGTTTAGAAGAGAAGGATAATATTCACCGAACGAAAGTTCGTTTATCACATGAGAAAAGTTGAAAGCTTAAATGAATTATCAGCCAATATACCATTGAAAAGTTACTGTATGTAATGAATTTACCATCATGATCTAAATGATTACCAAACTCCAAATATCCATGTCCTCGTGCGGTAATATGAAAATCTCCAAGCACTTTGTTGACATCTAAACTGCCATAGATTCGACAACTGTCGCCACCTGAAGGTTTACCTTTGATTCGTGGAGTTTTTGCATATTTTTTTTTTCGACCGCCGGCCATGGCAATAATATCATGTACATGTTCTTCTCCAAACCCCTCTTGTCCATAAAGATCTTCGTCCGAGGTCGTATGGCCTTGATCATCCTTGCCAAAGCTATGAATTCCCTTCAATCCAACCCATTGTGCCCAGTTTGTCATGTCCAACTTCAACTTATCTCCAGCTAGAATTCGATCACCAGCTGCATCTTGTACGTTGATATGCACGTCAGAACAGGACATGGCTACAACAATATCCAGATTTATTTGCATGTCATGTCCAATTCCCTTTTCAATTGAGAAGCTATGAATTTCATAACCGTGCCACCAGTCCTTGAACTCGGAGAAGACAAGAATGGAAGAAATTAGTAACATTGCGACTGTCCATTTCCCCCCGCCAGACGTTTGTGTTACATACTCGGGCTTCGCTTTAGCTATAAATAAGTAAGTTATTTACCTCTACACTTTATGTTCTATATTTGAAGTCATGAGGGTGATGTGACTAACGAAAAGCATCAAAGGCCCTAACGCCACTACTCTTCTCCTCGCCAAAGACATCCTCATCTAAGTCATGCGAGTATCGTGGCATGAAAATGAATCCAATAGGAAAACAGATTGACTAGATTAAAAGGTTCAACTAGTCTTCTTATTCTTTAGACCTGGGGTTTCTCTTCTTTTGAAGTTATTCGGATATTGATCGAGTGATTGGCATTATCTGGCCATAATATTGGTCGATTGGTTTATTTATAGAAGGCTGACAATACAGGGCTCCGCACAAGGCCTTATGGAATAGATAGTCTGCGCTTGCAAAACAGTGCAGCCGTGCACCATAAAATAGGTACCCATGCAAGAGATTATGGTTCCGAAAATTTTTGCAACAGTTGCTTGCCAGTCGGCCTGATCCTTTTTATTATCGCTATTACTGGCAGCTGTAAATCAGCAAAATAGAATTGATCTGCCAATAGAGATATACAACAATGTATAAAGTAAGTATGAACTCAACTCATAATGTAAACCAATTAGACCAAAAGTGTAAAGAATCACAAAATAAAGTCTTCACATTTTGAATACACTAAAATACAATATTTTAAGTTTTTTCGTTTTAAAAAATCTTGCTGACGATTCAATTTTTTTCAAGATTTTAGAGCCCAAATATGCCTGATTTTAAATTTTTCAGTCAACCATTATTCTCCGATTTTCCTTCGATTCCCTCCGATAATTTTTATTGGAACCATGTAATCTCGGGTCGGAAAGTCTTTCTTTTACAGCAAGAATAATAAATAGGGACAGAAATAAGTGTTAATAATGGGGATTAGCTATATCGCCGTGTATTTACTACGACTAACTACTCGATCGGCTTGATTGTATGTAAATTTCAACTGAATGGAATAATTTATGCAATACTAGAGAAATATTCTCATTGCTCCAGCAATTAATTACCTGAAAGGTGCATATGATAGATTGCTCTTACCCTGGGCGTCTCGGCAATCATCAATTAACGGAGTTCATATATAGGATCGACGAAAACTCTGCTAGAATGCTAAAATTTCCCTGATACAATCTCCCAATGGTCGCAGCTACAATTGTGCACCTTAAACGATTGTCTAAGGATTACGTATCACAGTCTACATCCATATTTTCTTTGAGGCCCATCATACTTTCATGAAACATTCATTAGTCCAATGACTTTGATAAAAAATTCGATACTTTCATCAATTATTGGTTCAATCGAGCCAAAACTATTACTATTACTTCTCGTGATAGGGAGACATCGTTTAAGTCCTAATCCTTGGGGTGATTTCCACTAAAGGTAGACTACGCGGTACAATTGGAAGAATTTGAAGGAACAAAATTTTTTTCCAAAACGTAATCCAAATTATTTGCACTTGTAATTCGGGATAAAGAGATGAAAGTCTCTTGAGTTGAAGCCAAGATATATTTAGGTGCCGTTGTTATCTATGGTATCTAGAGTCATGTTCCCGTTGTTAGCTTTTGATACGAATACACGAAGAAGTAGTGAGTATATTAATAATTTCAGTCGAGACACTATCAACTGATTTCTCCATTTCACTTTTCTGAGCTTTCCTAATTCTCTACACTTACAGTATAGCTTTCGCTAGCATGATTTTTTTTGTGCGGGCTGAGAGAAATATCTAGTGATATATACGAAATCGTCTCTAAGCAATCTAAAGCTGTTTAAAATTAGAAAAGATTGGTAAGAATACCGTGAGCTAAATATCCCATATTAGTAATCATAACCCATGTCCGAAATTAGGTAATTTCAATAACCGTTAAGCTATAATAGTAATTAGAACTCGGACATTTAGAAGTAGAGGTACGGACGAACAATTGTGTATTTATTCAGAGAGGATATTAGAAATGGACAATTAAATATTCTCTTAGATTTTACTATATCGAAGAGAAGTTTGAATACATGGACATTCTGTAGCTAAGTATTATATATATATATATATATATAAAGATTTATATATTACAACTAATCATTCACTATCTGGTACCTTAGAACCTTACTAATACGTTAAAAATATGTGATTATCACGATCTTGAAAGTAAGTATACTGGCCTATTCTGTTCAGCTACAAATATGTAGTATCAGTGAATTTCAATTTTGTTTTATTTTATTCCTTTTTTCAGGTACTTGGTTTTAATTTCTGTAAGTTTGGTATTTAAATATTTGAATGTTGAGAGGCTCCAAAATTTGGGTCAAGTATAGATTCGCAATTGTTTAAAAAGTGCTGCCTATTAGGGTTTAACTAGCTATCGCACATCATAGTGGGATAACTTAAGTTATTCTAAACTAACACTCAATTTCGATACAGTTTCCGTCCGGTAATAACACTTTTCTAATACGTATTTTAGAACTGGGCCTAGGGGATTGGAATAATTAGATTTTTTGTATTTATATCAAAGCGTTATCTAGTTAAATGCATAACATCGCAAGACTCAGCTCGTAATATTCTGGGCTATCCCCACGTCGAATATTCGTCTTCAGGATGCGTTTTTAATCCCTTGGAAGGCTAGTCATCCTTAACGTTCACGAGTCAGTTTGAACGGGCTCTTAAAACTAAATACCCGTCTCCATCAATGGCATGCGCTACTTGGCAAGGATATCAATTAACGAATTTCTTCAATTACACCAGAAACCGTAAATTCGTAAAGAATTTCAGCCCAAAGAATTATTATCACATCAAAAACTCGTCTATCGCATTCAGGGAGGGCCGTGGCCACTATATGAATCGCTGTGGAATTTCATCAAAGACCCTTTCCCCTTGCTATCGACTTGCATATCCAACCTGTCATTCTCAACGCTATTTTTTCCACTGTTTTTCACAGCTCACTAATCTACCCTCTCTCAACAAAGTAGGTGAGGTCGAGAATATGAATGATAAAGACTATATGGAATTTTTGAACAAGGCGAATGAAATTGATGTTCATAGTAATAGAAGCGATAAGTTTGAGTTAAAGAGCTTAGACCAGAGCTTGGAAATACCTGAAGCTTTGCAAAAAGTCACCCAGGAAGCTTACTACATTAGCGATGCAGATGAGCCGTTTGTACCTGTTGTATTAAAAGTTAAGGATGGTATACCTGACGAAAGTGAGTGTATTTTCTCTTTTCTAGCATCTACAATCGGTTGTTCAATAGAGTTGTGAACTTGAAGGAATTATTATTCGTATAGATTCTAGAAAACCATACTCAACATGTGCGGAGTTCAATCAACTCTATTAGATCTCTAACCTTAGTACATATTTCTGCCAATGGAGAACCCAGCTGTGTTTTATATTAAACTTTTACAAGGCTAACATCTAATATAAAAGTCGCCTTTGCTAAGTTGATAAGTCATCCAGAACCTGCCCACGCAGAAGTTCGAATTATGGATACTAACAAGTGGGACCCACATGGACAGTATAAAAAGATTATTGATTCTGTCAAAGAAGTGGCTCAAAATGATCAGATTCGAGTTTACCAGATTGTTCTTTCAAATACAATGTGTGAGTACTGGTTAGTGGGTGTAAAGGATGAGTTTTTACTAGGAGTCAAGGCCTTAGCCGTAGAGAGCTGACCAGCAACTCATCTGTCTAGAACTGTTCATGGTATCTTTTCATGAATTATACAGTAAGAAAAAATCAAATTAAGTGTTTCTAAGAGATTTTCATCGCAAAGCATGTGCTATGAATTTGAGGAAAAAACAAAATAGGGGTATTTTTAAATTTGGACCCAGCTAGATTATAATTATATTCTATCTAAGCTATGGAAGCTCCATACTTAGACCGATATGGATCCCATGCCTCATGGAAATCGAAGGGGGCTATTATCCGAAGCTGAGTTCGGAAATCTCCCAGCGCGGGATTTCTATCAATAATTTTTGGTATCTTTTTTCCTACGTGATGGTTTAATTCTCGAAAGAAATTTCAATGACAAAAATATATTGAAACTTCAGAAAGTACAATTTTTACTACCACCACGCTGATTTTAGAGCAATCTATCATGTTACATGATTGCTTTTTTTCATAGAGCAAAGCATTTTTTAACTAATCTAGCTGTTTTATAAGTGGCGTCACCATGTCTACGTTAGTAAGCATGAAAGCAACGGGGATTTTATACCCTCACTGTATTTTCATGTTGAATGACGGTGGATTGAAGAAAAACTCTACAAATACTATCAGAAGAAAAGTGTTGTGTGTGGAATTATGAGAGAGCTAATATAACTTATGGGTTGACTCCAATTATTTATTTTATAAGGAAAATTTGTCGATTTTCATACATACACGTCCTATTGTATCTCTTATTCTTATAAAAAGAGTATTTATAGCGGCCTATGAATATAGCTGATGGAATTTTATTCTGTTATATCCGTGTGATCTCGCGATACGGATCTCTACTAATCAGAAATTTATATTAGAGCAACAGGGCATATTTAAATCTAGTTAGGATCATGATGAGGTCTGACTAGGATTGTCTGACTGCGACTGGAATCCAATTTGATGTCTGAATTTTTTGCAATTGCTTCATCAATTTAAACGCAGATAGGTTGCGAGGCGATATTCCTGACAATCTACCACGAGTTGGTGCTACAGCCGATTAGAGAATCACCAAGTTTTTATCTGTTAAGAGACGAAGACGAACGGTCGATTCTCGTAAGTAAAGCTACAATGATAATCTATATTTTCTATGAAGGGCTATCTACAGTTGGGGAAAACTAGTTAAATACTTGGCCACCAGAACAAAGTGATTCCAATTCACTTTGTGATTTGTCCTGAGAGGTCTGTCTTGAGAGATCTGTCCTAACAGATCCTCAGCCGTCCTGCCTATGAGGTCATGGTCTCAAGTTCTCAGCGCACGAGCCAACTATGGTCTCGACTAACGTAAGCAAGGCTGGGCTTTAGATCAGCCATAACATAGCGGGCAAAGCCCGTAACATATACTTTGATATATAAATCTAGATAGTTTATTTTACTACTTTAAAGAGAAACTGATAAGCGTTACTTATATCAACAATCAAATCCTATTCAATATAGTATCACTTGTTCATTGAGATTTTCCTCTTAGAAATCCTATATACAATACTTAACATTACCTGATGGGAGCTCTTTGGCATTTATTCCGAACTTACAGTTTGCCTTATTGGTGCACAGTATGCAAAGGAGTGATAATTAAGAATTTGGATATATGAAATCTTGGAAAATACTCGGTATAATTGGTATTTGTTTATAATGTGATATTCTTCTTTTCTCTATAACTCCTCTCTTTCTATCTCTGACAAGCTTACCATATATATATGGGTGGTTTAACTAATTTGGGCGACGTCATTATGACGTGACATGGTTAGTTACAACAACCGACATGTAAAGAGTTATGTTGAAACTTAGTTGACGATGATGAACGAGTCATATGTGGATGTGTTTTATTGAAACAGATTTTTTCTTCTCGTCAGCACATATAAGACTAATCATTAAAGGATGCCTCTTTTAATTGGGACAGGTATGACTTCAACAAACTAAAGTCTCAACTTATTTAATTTTTTTCTGCATACTGATACGATAGAATTTTACAATTGGGCATTACACGAGCCGAAAAGGCATTTAGCTGCTCAATGAATCGAGATGAATGATACCATCTTTGTTACAGATCGTGAGCTTGCATTGGTGAACTCTCAATCTGAGGTTTTCCTATGTTCTGAAACATATCTGTAAATTTAGGATAGTAATAAGAATCTTTTTGCAAGAATTCGGTCGGTATTGCAAATGGATGTTTGAAAAGAGCTTATGAGACTTTGGCAAGCGCTCATTAACCTCCAGACTGACAAATTGTACAGTGTGCGGCTTGAACAACTTCACGAACGCGTCTCAGAGATCAAGTCTACAAATCTCTCAACAACGTGGCTCATGACTTTGCTTTGATCTGTTATGAATACATAGTTATAAGATTTAGAATAGCTACCTGGTAGAAATGAATTGCACGTTCACAATGTAATGATTAATAGTGCTAGTTATTGGTAATAATGTGTCTTTATTGAATTATCATTATTCATATTATATTACAGTCGATGCCTCTTTTCATAATTATGAGCCCTCAGACGAAGCCATTAATAATACAGCCAATCGAATAATATTGCTGAATATAAGTGAGACGGCAGTAGGAATCATCAAATAATTGATGTTGCGTAAGTCTAAAGTTTCTACAATCAAATCTATTTTGAAGGATGGCTGTAACATTAATCTCACAAAAAGAGATATACAATTTGAAACAATTTTTTTCGATTGCGACTAAGAAGGCTTCTTCTAAACAGTGGCTAGATAGTGAGCTCGAACAACGTAATTCTTTTAGAGTAAAAAGAGGTAAGGGTAATGGTGTTGTTTGATTGTTTTTCATGTATCTTGATTATATCAGAAAATCTAGAAAAACGCTTCTAACGCTCTAACTGTAGACGCTACATAGAAAATTAATCGATTCCACCAGTCTCTTATCAATAACTGTGGAAATCTCGGTGATTATGTGACATCGCAGTTACTTCTTGCATTTGTTAATTGGTAGAAAAAAGCTGACTATATGTGGGTCTTGGAATGTGTTAAGCAAGTCATGTCAACAAAACCGTATTGTTTTCATCAGGATATTTTATCAAATTTGTGTTCTATTAGTTGCTCTGGCAACTTGAGTACCCCACATTGAAACAACCTTCCTATTAGATTTAAGGGTTTTTAGCGGTTCCCTGTTCAATTTATGTGCAATAATAGAGCCTTGTAGGATGGGATAAAAAGCATATCATTGCATAACTCTAACCGAGTTTTACAATTTAGTATCTTGCGCACAAAAGTAAGTGTCCGACTACTTTTTCATACACTACTTTGACCAATGCTAGCATCAACATAACAGCGCTCGATTCATTTAAATTTACTTAGTTCAAGAACTTTTCCTTTTTCCTTAATACTAATAATGAAAATTGAATATCTCTTCCGTCCAATGTTGTTTACCATCGATAGGAGCAGCTTTTTTTTCTACTGCTTAACATAATTTCGAATCTATCGTAGATTTTGAATACTACTTGACATCTTGGTTCTTGAAAAGCCACCCTAGTGAGTATCGTTCAAGTCTGTTCAGGATAAGATTCAGTGGCTAGTTGTTAAGAATCGAGTCTTTGAAACTAGAAAATGGAATTATACCAAAAGATATACCTCGTAGTGATTATCCACGTTATTCAGAGACTTGTTGTTGATTGGATAGGCTACTATGTATTCATCCAGTTAAAAATTAACATATTGTTAAGAAAAAATATCGTTCTATCTGATCACATTATGATTGGGGCGCGAAAAGGCTTTTTTTCCACTAGTGTTCTTTTAGCCGACACAATTCACGATTCGCACATAAAAATTATTTTATTCCTATTGTACCTTTTCTCTAACCCTCAACCCGAAGAATTCTTCTCCGGTATTTTTCCATCGCCAAACGACTCCAGGTGGACGGAAGAGCCGGAACATATAGATCATTATATACAGGATTCTCAATTTCCTTTTTTTTTTTCACTTCGTAATTTTGTGAATTGTTTTCAGCCTCCAAATCTTCCTAATCATGTCTCACCGAAAGTTCGAAGCCCCCCGTCATGGATCTCTCGCATTTCTACCACGAAAGAGAGCTGCCCGCCACCGGGGAAAAGTCAAGTCGTGAGTATCACTTCAATTCTAATACTCCTTGGCTCGAATTAATTACATTAACCCGCAATGCATTTGAACAGGTTTCCCAAGGATGACCCCAAAAAGCCAGTTCATCTAACCGCTACTCTTGGGTACAAGGCTGGTATGACCACAATTGTTCGCGACCTAGATCGACCTGGTGCGAAAACAAACAAGAAAGAAATAGTCGAGGCTGTCACTGTCATTGAAACCCCACCGGTACGAACAATGCAGCCCGCTTGGCTCATGCCAATGGCTAACATCTTCTCAGGTGATCGTTGTTGGTCTAGTTGGTTACATAGAGACTCCTCGTGGATTACGCTCTCTCACAACAATCTGGGCTGAGCATTTAAGTGATGAAGTAAAGCGACGCTTCTATAAAAATTGGTACCGAAGTAAGAAGAAGGCATTTACTAAATATGCTAAAAAACATTCTGAAAACGGTGCTTCAACCATTAAACGTGATCTTGAGCGTATCACGAAGTACTGCTCTGTAATTCGTGTTCTCGCCCATACTCAAATAAGCAAAACTCCACTCAAGCAAAAAAAGGCACACTTAATGGAGATTCAAGTCAATGGTGGCTCTGTTGCGGATAAAGTTAATTACGCCTATGGCTTATTTGAGAAACCTGTTGATATAGGTTCAATCTTTGAACAAGACGAAATGATAGATGTTATTGCTGTCACAAAGGGTCATGGCTTTACTGGGGTAACTAGCAGATGGGGCACTAAAAAACTTCCCAGAAAAACTCACAAGGGTTTGAGAAAGGTTGCATGTATTGGTGCATGGCATCCTTCACACGTACAATGGACTGTTGCTCGCGCTGGACAGGATGGATATCACCATCGTACATCAGTAAATCACAAGGTTTACCGAATTGGCAAGGGCAGTGATGAAGCAAATGCCTCCACAGAATTCGATATCTCCAAGAAGCAGATTACACCGTAAGTTCATTTCAACTAATGGCAAAACATGACTAACTCCACAAAGGATGGGAGGCTTTGTACGATATGGCCAAGTCAAAAATGATTTCATCATGGTCAAAGGCTCAACCCCCGGAGTTAAGAAACGTGTTATGACTCTTCGAAAATCAATGTTCGTACATACCTCAAGAAAAGCATTAGAAAAGGTTGAGTTAAAATGGATTGACACTTCGTCTAAATTTGGCCATGGTGCATATCAAACTCAACAAGAAAAACGCCAATTTTTGGGTACACTCAAGAAAGACATTCAAGCGGCTTCTTGAGTCTCTTTTCATATTTATACATTATTTATTTATTAAATTTCAGGTTCTGGGTAAACGTCTTCTATTGTTTAGAAGATGAAGCTGACGGAGATGATGTCTGATAACACACCAAACTTGGTCTTATCGTACCTACTAATCATGGTATTATGTAAACATTAGATTAAGATTATGAAAAGAAGAAAAAATAAAATGTATTTGTGAAAGTAGCTCACAAGTTTTACAGTAATTTATTTTGACTATTCTTCATAATTTGAATAGCTCCAACCTCTTGTCTGTCTATACCGAAGAAGTACTGTATTTTTACACTCTCTTTATAACAACCAATTTACTTTGTAAGTTAAAAAAACTTATAGACACTTCATTCCGATAATATGACAGATGAAATCTTCCACACCAATTAGCTTTCTACTCTTGCGAGCTTGAATAGCGTATTGAGAACAGCAAATGAACTGTGTAGATGAGTTCCCTTGTCCACGTTTGCATCCCAGGGTTGCTTCACTTGGATGAAAATAACGCTGATATACCACAAAATCTCCATGACCCATCTTAGCTGTTAGTAAAGTTAACATTTAGATTACTTAGATTACTGGGTCCAAGCTAAAGAGCTAATTTATACGAGAATCTCCAAGCAAAAAAATCCTCAAAAAAAAAAAAAATCCTAAGTTCAAGTATGACGATTTGGCCACTTTGTATACAGAAACACAACGAATAGACTTATCGTAAGAAATATTGTAATAGTGGCCATACAATTACGATATATTTAATTCAGGCTCCTCGTTTTTGTATGTATGTAAACCCGAATGAATATATATATATAAGTTTTCCATTACTGAGTAAATGAGTGAGTACTGTATTTAAATTTTTTTTTTTCTTTTTCTTTTTCGCCGAGTCCGGTACCTGCAACACTTACACCTGCACCCGAACCCGAATCTTGAAATGTAACCCGTGCTATATAGAATTACTATGTATCATAATTCTCTATAAGCTAGTAGGGAGTGATTAAACTGCCGGTAAACTGAAGAAGACCTGAACCACTAAACTGTCGTTAATAATGGTGTAATTAATTGTCCCGCCAATCAGATTTCCGTATCTTAGTCAGCATTTCTTTCTGAAGGTTCATTCTTAGACCTCACGATAACTGACATACATACCCCTTATTGGCCACGGTTAGAATTTGTAGATGGAGCCCCTAGTTAAGGGTATAAGCGACATGATCATATCCTAATAGAGAATGATCTGCCATCGGATAGAGTTTATCCCTCGTACTTATGAAATTTATTGGCAAAAAATGTATGGAAAATTCATCCGACAGAGAGATTGTAGGTGGGTCAATTCTCTTAATTTAAGTCTAATTAATACATGATCTGCTGCATAGAATTTTATGCAATCATACTGTCGAAATTTACAACTTGAAAACTGAAGGGAAGATCTAAACAATAATTGACAGGTAGGATCAACAAAAGCAGATAAAAACCTCAGTCCTCAGTACTTTGACGGTCCCACATCAGCATCTATAACCGCCTTATATCTGGACAGCACATTCTCAATATATTTGATAAAGTATTCAGAGGACACAGAGTCCCATGCTTCATAACCAACCAGTCGAAGTCTATCTCGAGATCGTTTTTTTCCGCCACCTAGACTTAGATAGATGAGCTGAATGTAATCTTCCATGCTATCCCAAAAAGCCTCTCTCGGATTAAGGTCAGGGAAGTTAGGAGGCCAAAGAATTGGAGTATTGACTCTCTCCCCATCTCTTCCATCGTCCTGGCTCCTGAATGAGGAGGAGCGTCGTCCTGCATCACGGAGAGCCAGGGCCGCATAGAGACTCTCCCATCGATAAGAGATACTTTTCTCTGTGGTATTTTTCAGAATCAATAGAGCCTCATTCTTTCTCCCAAAATAGGCGGGGACCTTTTTCCAGAACTGCCAAAAAACCCCAGAAAATCCAGCTGAGACTACTTCTTATCTTTTCACCTACACAGTTGATATTGCATTCTTCATCGGTCCAAGGATAAAATAAATATTATAGAGCAAAAGATTCGCCTCTCTAGAGATCTATTGTCTTGAATGCTCACAATTCTTCACCCAAGTTTTGTCGGTCCAAAGTTTGGGCATCTAGTCCTCCACAGTCCAGTGAACGTGGGCTTCAGCCCATTTTTGTTGAACCCTCTAGGTCAGTTCGGATACCGCGGGTCTCTTGTGTGAAGGGTGGCGCTGATAACCTCTTTTCCAAAGCTCACTCTGAATAGCTCTTTCACTGACACTTAAATGTCTAAAGGGACCAGCGGCGAGTTTGAGATATGTCATTCTTCGATTTATTGAAGATCTCATCGACATCTTCGGAAGATAAAATCGGCGAACGACCTTTTTCTTTTCTTCGATGTGACATTGGTGCGGCGCAATACGTAGCCAACTTGATGCCAAGATAATATTAACTGATTAGAAATTCCTTGGCTATTACCAAGTAACTGAGCGGCAATGAGGATAAGCCAACGAAAGTTATGAAATTAATTGTGTATATTTTCGCCTAGTGATCCAGGCTTAGAATATTATTAGAGTTTACTAGTGTTGAACTAGGCCAGATTCAGTTAAATATAACACGACTAGCGTAGCATGCAGTGCATATGCTAACAGGGTATTGTTTACTTTAACAACTAATCGTGAAATCGTGAAAGAATGAATCTTGAGATAAAGAACCACCAAGGAAAGTAAATAGCAGAAGCTCAACTTTGATGGAAACACAAAAATCCAAGGTAATTCTTTGTTACTAGAATGGCAATATTGATTGTTTATAGTTTTTTGTAATGTATTTAGAATAGAGGTTTTTGAACAGGTCGAACATAGCGATTTCATAGAAAAATATATCAAATATATCAAATATATTCAATTATCAATTCTTATCAAAACAGTCTTAGTGCGACTATAAGTGCAATCAAGAATCTTTATAAACAAAAGAATCTAACAACTAGCTCCGCACTAGCAGGCTATGATCCCTGAAGCGAGAAAAGCCCCTACCTAGACCCACGTACAACTACAGTTTCTACCGTGACCATAGGGTGGGTATATGGAGTGCTTTTAAGTCAACAAACATACTGGACGTACGATAGTCTATAGAAACATCAATAAATTGTTAGTACATTGATGCTTTTTTTCCGAACTATGAAGTGGAAGCCTATTAGAACAACCCTCTCTCAATCCTAAATAAGAAAAGCAGTAGTCCGTAGTGAAATATTTCTCTACGGATTTTTCGATCCAGCATTCCAGATCGCATATGCCTAAGCCCGGACAAATAGATGGAATAAGGCCAAGAGCAGTGAGAGCCAGGCTAGCATCATAATACTTTTGTGATTTTGAAAAAAAAAAAAAAAAAAAAAAAAAAAA
>QVIK01000182.1:24394-38792 GCA_003957845.1 Oidium heveae | reverse complement strand
ATTTTAAAAAAAAAAAAAAAAAAAAAAAAAAAACACTGATGTATACACACACACCCTCTTAATAACGTGCTGGAGGATGTCATTGTCGGTAAAACACGAAATAATACGGTCTGTTAGCTGTCACGAAGTATCGATGGTTATATATGAATATATGAATATATATATGTATGTATATTCCTGTATTCTTCAGTCGATCTTTTCAGGAGTTTCTCTCCAATCAATTCTATCGATATAACATCCAATCGACTATTCAACATCCCCTTTTTAATCCCTGTCAGAGTCCCAACAATAACTTTCCAGCTGCCGAATAATTTATTTATTTCGCTTATTCCCCGACACTCGTGAGCGTTGTGGGCGATGCGATCTTGATGGGCTTAATCCTCGTTTCCTAGATCTTCTGCATTGTCTTTTTATCCAAGAAGATCAGTCAGTACATTGATGATCCTAGAGTAAGTTGCACTGTGATATTTACATTCTGTGCTGCAGTAAGCTAGAACGATTCTTCCCATTGCTTTCTATATGTACATCATACAATAACGTTTGATCCGATAGGAATTACAGTAATTCTATAGAAAAGGCTGATGATTTTTTTTTTTTTTTTTGTTTTTTTTTTTTTGTAGATACTGTTTCCTTCTAAATAATTTCGTATGCACGACGAAGAGATCTATGATAAACGCTCAACAATTCCTATTTATTAAGCTACTTCAGTATGAATTTTCTTTCTTTCGTTGCCACACCAAGAAATCTGTTAAGTTGCAGAAATTCATTTAACGATGAAGTTTATACCAGCATCATGATTTATGATGTCCAGAGGGAGAGGGCATAAAAATAGCGACTATCCAACAAATTCCTTAAGGCTTTGCAAATAGCTGCGACACTGGATATTTGAGAGAAATCTAGCTGCTTGAAAACGTGGAGAAGAGGTGTATCTCCTATGTACATGATATCTGTATAAATAGAATGATTAAAATCGATTTATTGATCTCCCAAGATGAATTTAAAAGAGTAAAAGGGTGGCGCCATGGCGTTAGTATTAATGACAATTTTCAATTATTTTAGTTAAAAGATGTTGGTTTTCGGGTTCACTGTGACCAGCTGTTATTAGAATTCTTACAAAGTCTTGGTACACTAGAGTGCCCCCGAATCAATGAAGAAGAATTCTAAGTTTTGGCTTCGACAGGTATGAAGATACAGTTACAATTGGACTCCATTACTAAAATGCGAGACCAAGAAGTCTCACGATGGGAACTTTTGCACCGTTTTTTCAAATCAAAATTGTCAGATATTCGAATAAAGTTCGTTTTTCATTCAGATCTTTTAAGCTTCGTAAGAACAGCGCATTAGTCTCAACAAGATGTTATGAACAATTGTCTAATTAGTATAGGAATAAAGAATGATCCGATGCAGGTTATAGAGCCAGTGCCAGACCGAATTTCAATCATTTCTATCTTCATTACGAGAAAAGGTTGAAAAGCGATAATGAATGCTTGGTATTGGCTACATCATGCCTAAATTCAACTCGCTCAAGTGGATAAGTTTATTTATGAATTTTTCCTGTTCAAGTCTTGTATGATATTACATCGACCTTGCATACAGGTAGATCCTGAAAATCCGTCTTGAACCTCACGATTTCTCAATAAATGAGATTGACCAGCAGAATAGGTTTGATACGTCGGAGAGATTTCACAGGCACTTTATCAGGGAGATCTGTGTCCAAACCCTTCATTAATACTTCAAAAATAATCCGTGAGACAAAAGCCGAGCAACTGCTGAAACCAAAAACCCAAAAAGAAAATATTCTAGTCAGCAAATTGGGGCTGTTTCTTGCGTTTCACTTCCTCCTGGGCACTCCCTGAATACTCTTTTCCATCTAGATGAAAATCTGAATGAAAAAAAAAAAAAAAAAAAAAAAAAAAAAAAAATATCGACAAGAGCAAATGATTCATGAAATAGAATTATTGAAATATGTATGTAAGATTCAGCTGGTAGGTTCCTCAAGTACTCAAAGAAAATTGCAAGAGAAAATTTCAACCAAGTCTCGACATTTACTTGACCAAAAAAATAAACAGTCGAAACCTAGAAAGACAGTGAAAAACCCCAAAGAAAATAATTACAGGATTGGCGGAGCAAAAGTACCATAACAGGCAATAACTTCAAGTCTTTGATTTTTAGCTCTTTAGGCGCATATTGGTGGCTTGATTATAGCTTCAACTCAAGTATACGAGGAAGTCACGCAGTGATACTAAGTTAATTATTCCAAGTCCAAGCCCTAGAGTACATGTAGCTTCCTAACATAAATGTTGTTATCATCATAAATTTCATTCCGGTATGAAATATACATTCTGCTGTATCCGTAGACCTTGCCTCAGTAGCTTCTATGACAGTGCACGACTTAAATTTAACTTCCTTGATAGTGCTGCTGCTTCCTCGAATTTCGACATTGTATTTTGTTTTTTTTTTTTCAAGTTAATAGTTAGCAACCCACGGCTGTTATTTTCCTTCCATCTAATAATAATCTACGACTATCATAACTCTAGGAATCTAATCTACTTCGGGTCTGATCTGTTTCGTCAATCTGCAATTTTCTCGTTTTTAATGTCATAATTGGCATCTTATCTTTTACCTAAAAATGCCACGTACGAGATGACGATGTACAGACCTATTTACGTCATAAATAGATCTATGTCATAAGCTTTGCCTTACGCACTATCCCCAATTTAGCTAACATCGATCTAAAGCTAGTTTGCCAAATTAGCACCTATATCAAACTCTTTTATTAACGTATACCACCAATCATATTCAAGTCCCGTACTTAGATTTTGAGCGTGGGAGGCAGCGCAGCAAATCATAAATTAGATCAAGAGTAATAACCCTTACTCTAAATAAAGGGTCAGCACATATATTTTATTGTGTCTTCTTGTAAGTTGCTTAAAGTCACTGCTTCGTAGATCAGGAGTCATGGAATATTAAAATTTCACTTTACCTGCACACTCCATCAAAGTATTTCGTCCTGACTTTATGTTTCAAACACCAAATATTCCGTTAAGGCAAAATTATCTTCGACATACAGGCACAAGCATTAAGGAGTTTTTTTATATTTTACCTCTCAAAATAGTTTGGTTAAGTTACTGTATTAAAGATTTCTCTCCATTATCAACATAATTATTTCATTTTTACGAACAATCCACCATTCGTAGCCTACTCCAGTGTTTAAAATACGTCCCAATTTCAATACATCTTATATTAAAAACTTAGTATAGAATGTAACGATAGTTAATGAAAATAATTTTGTCGTGCATCCAACTAAGAACAAGTACCCCGCACTCCTTAACACCTCCCCTACATTTCCCCCTACAAAGTATAAAAAGCAAAAAAAGCCTCCCCCCAAAAAATTCAAAATTCCAATTAAAGTTATTCAGTCACTTTGTTGCTCACTCGATCAGTTCTTAAGATTCAAGTTTTGGCTGAACATTTGCTACTCCATTTACAGCATGACCGTTAACGAGAGAAGGAGAAGTAATTTTTGAATCGCCTGATGCTGAGACTGACCCAGACCCAGCTGTTAACAATCCACTTCCCTTTTTGTCATCATCTCCTTCATCGTCATAATCTTCGTCGATGACCATTTTTCTTTTTGCCCTCTCAGTTTCACCAGTCGGATGTGTTATTGGAGGAAGATGGTCAAGTCGGTCTCTCTCTCGATCTTCCGGAGGGTATTCTTTTGAAGCTGATGGCGGACTGCGACGAAATGCCGAATCTCGTGGGGGTGTTGACTGTCGGCGATGATGTGTATCCATCAGACGTGCTCTAGTTTCATCAGAGGCAGGTTTTTTCATTGAAGATTGCTCTTCATCCCACTCACGTAACCTTTTAGGACCAACAGAACCAGGTCGCGTATGATCACCGTTATTTTCAGCAGCTGTAGCTTCTGCTGATGATAATGCTGATACAGGCATTGGGCCACCATTTTCTAAGCCCATATGGTGTTGAATTTCCGAATGAATTTGAAAAGGAGTGTGTATAGGATAGCCAGGCTTTGGTGAGGACATGCGACTGTCATGAAGGACACGAGTTTCTGTACGAGGACTGTTATTTCGAGCAAATGGAGGTAAGGAATTTCCTAAAGAAACACTATTAACGCCGTTTGTCACACCATGAATATTGTTTGCGGCACCTGGTCCAGCATAGTTTGGATTATATACTCTAGGGAATGAATGCTGTGGCTGCATCTGTACTTGGGTTTGCTGAAGCGGTTTTTGCTGCTGCTGCTGCTGCTGCTGCTGTTCCGGTGGTTGATGTTGATTCTGATTCTGCTGTTGGTGTTGTTGCTGATGTTGCTGTTGCTGTTGCTGCTGGTGCTGTTGCTGTTGCTGTTGATGGTGGTGATGAGAATTGTTTAATTGATTTGGTTGAGGAGTGCTTGTTTGTGTTAATCCATGTCCAGCATGAGATGTCATTATTGCATGGTGATCATGTGGTGAACGTATAGGTAAGGAATTGGTTGGAGGCAGAGGACCACGAGGGCTAGGGCCAGAGAATGGTCTCATTTGCTCAGACCCAGATAGTGGGCTCATAGGACCACGACTTGGTTGTTGTAATATTGGTCGGGCTTGACTTCGAGGAGGATCACGCTGCTCAAAAGGGTTAGGTGGATGACTAGTCGAGGTCATCTCTGGTAGCCTGTTTCCCCATCCATTAGGAGGTCCATTTGGCGGACCTACAGGTGGTGGAGCCCCCGAATTCCCCCACTGTGGACCTGGTGGTCCGACTGCACCACGAGCTTGATAAGCCTGGGGATGAACATCTTGAGGAACAGGAGCACTTGATTGAATCGGTATCCCACTAGCTTGTTGATTTCGTAGTAGCTGAAGACGTGCCTTGATATGAGGATTGTTTTGGTCAAGCTCTGCAGCTCGCTGGTATGCATCAAGAGCATCATTAATTTGATTGTTACAAGATTCATACTAAGATTGAACAGTTAGCTATTAAAATTTGACTCTCCTGGGAGATTTTAGTCGAATCAAGATCTATTCAAACTCACCAGTGTTCCTAGGTCGTACCAAACCTCGGATATAAATGGATTTAAACGGATAGCTCGGGAGTATGCGTCTAATGCGTCCCGGTACTGGTTAATCTGGTAATACAAGACGCCGATCGAACACCAAAATGTTGGATTCTTTCCGTCACGGTATACTGCTTGCTGATACGCCTCATATGCTTTGGGGTACTTCTGTTGTGCCATGTAACACCTACCAAGTAGATACCAGGTTTGTGCATCACTAGGATCTGCCACGTGTTAGAGAATGCGTAATGTCTCCTTCACCAAGACTCGATATTCTTTTTTTGGTATTTCCGCCATCAATTTTTAAAGGAATCATACCTGAATTAACTGATTTCTCCAAGTACTCCAATGCTTGTTCCTGACAGTTGAAACTTTGGTTCTGTTGATGATAAAGCCAACCTAGTTGTTGAAGAACTTTAGCATGGTTCGGATCGCGATCGAGAACGCGTTGATAGGCCATTTTGGCGTTTTCAAGCTAAGTGTCTGGTCAGAATAACTCATCTTAAGTGGGGGGGATAACTCCGAACTTCTTTTTGTTGCTCATATACGTGACCTATTTGAAACCATATATCCTCTTCAGTCAAGGGAGCTGGTGGAAGTGCGACGATATAACGAAAACACTAATTAAAGTTAGTTTTGATCTTGGACATATAGATGTGCATTGAGGTAAATTTCCAAAGTAGCGTACCTCTAAGCTTTGATGATACTTGTGTTGTTGTTTATAAATAATACCCAAACGGAAATAAATTTCATTGGCCTTCTCAAAGTCAGGCTGCATTCGCATTACTTGGGAAAATGCCTCTTCGGCATGATCTAATGACCCATAGCGGTCATATAAAATACCGATGCCATACCAGAGTTTTGGTTCCTGTGAGTAAGAGACGGTTAACTTTGCTGCACAAAATATTTGTTTGTTGTATTACCTTTGGGTCTCGTAAATGATAAAGGGCTTGTTGATAACTTGTGTAAGCTTGCTGTAAATCATCCATCATTAGATAGCAGTGACCTCGATAATGTTAGCTTAATGTCTTTAGATTTTCCGTCAAGAGAAGACTATCACTAACCAATACTACCCCATACCTCGCCATTTGTTGGTTCCATCTTTAATATACTTTGTAAATATTCCACAGCTTTTAGAAATTGTTCCTGTGTCCGAAGTATGCCACTCATAGCGCTCATTGCCTGAGTCGATCTCGGATTAGCGCGTAAAGCATGTTCGTAGGCGTTCATTGCTTCTTCAGGACAATTCAAGACTTCCGCAAGACTACCTGGATGAATAAATTAGAAAACCAAATTTACGTTTGACTTTTTACAATAATGATTTTTTATTAAGTAGGAAATTGATTATATTTCTCTTGTCTTTCTTCCTTCTTCAAATTTAAAGAAAAGGGGGAATCAAACCAATTTGCAACCAGACCGTCTCATTAGCTGTTACTAATTGTTGGGCGAGTGGGAACGAAAACTGCGAAGGTGGCATTCCAGGTGGAGGACCAGCAGTTGAATTATGAAGAATTTGCATCCCCGTTGGGGGAGTAGATGGATGATGCGTTGCCATATTTTTTTTTCTTCCTTCCTTTTTTGTTTTTTTTTGTCTCCTTTTGTTCTTTCACAATGAGTTTCAGGATGACAAGTAATTTGCGAAGATTACGAACTTTCACAAAATTATGGCCACAATAAAAAACAAAATTCACACAATATTCTCGACTAGTAGCCGATAAAATCCCATGCGCCAACAGTCGTGATCAGGCTACGGTTCATGTGGAAAACAATTCTAGAAGTGAGAAAATGTGAATTCTATCCCGATCTCTCGGTCGAAATTCCAAGCAGTGCTCAGAGCCAAAATAAGGAGCACTGGATTTAAAAAAAAGCCGTATTGGCCACCTGGAATTCGGAAAACAGGGGTCTACGACACCAGGTACGATGGATGCAGGTAGGATCAGGTTCCTTCGATTCGCCTTGAGACTCCAATTAGAACTGAAAAAACCATGAGGGTATAGAGGAGAGAGTGGGGTGGGGAGGAAATACAAAGATTTAGAGAAGCAGAGCTCTTGTAGAATACTATTATCTAGATGATGGTGTTTTCGTTGTTGTAGTTATCGTAATAGTTAAGCGCGAAAGGAAAATGGACTAATTCGACTCTGCTTCTGGGGATGATGATGACGGTGGTGTTGACGGTGTTGATGATGTTGTTTTTGATGATAGGGATCAGTATGGCAGGATGGATGATGTAGGAAAGAGACGGAGTTGGGAGAAGAAAAGAGGCAATGAATGATGTGCAGGACACCAGGCGGTGGTGGTGGTAGGTAGTAGCTGTTCAAAACCTGAATTGAGGCTGGCGACTGGGGGTGTAGGGAGGGGGTGGTGTGGATGTGGATATGGGTGTGGAGGGATGGATGGATGGATGGATGGATTGATGGATGGGATTCTAGTCATCATCGCTAACCTAACCTAACATAAGCTAAGCTCAGCTTGCTCTCCTTCACTTCTTCACTCTAACATTCAGACCAACTCACCTAACCCAGAGCTACATCGCGGTGGCGTTTCCGCTAAGCACAGGACCACACCCCCCTGTCAATGCCCCAATCCCTGCTCGAAGAAAAAAAAGGCCGAATCGACGCGGGCGCAAATTAAAAAGCTAGGCCAAAAGGAGTAGTTTTCTAGTGTAGGACAGGGATAAGTTAAGAAGACCTCACATCTCTATTTTCCCCTTCCTCTCCGCTGGGTAGCGCGGGGGCCCCATTTCGAGCAAGATGCGGCACGAACGGACTGTCCCATGTCAAATTAGGTTGCTCATAGCAGCTTGACCGGGGAAGAGCTGAGTTTAGTCTACTGAGCACACCGGCCAGCCGGTTGGGCAGATAGACCTAGGTGGGCGAGACGAGATGGGCAGTGAGTGAGTGAGTGAGTGAGTGAGTGGGTGACGTGCTAATGAAAATAATGACAGCAGTAGAAATATGAATAATTAATACCATCACAAAGGGAACGACTGAGTGATTGATTAATTTGCAGATTAGTCATCCGAGATTGGAATCATTTCATCAAGCAGCAGCGGATCTCTCAAGGCAAATTATCCATCCATTCATTCATCCATCCATCCATCCGTCCGCTGATAAAATGCTATTAACGCCCGTGCTTTTGCTTGACATTCACGACCAACTCACATTTACGCTAGGCTGGACTAGGCTAGTCTGCATCAAGGCAGCAGGCACGCACACACCCACGCACGCACGATATGATTCTTCCGACAAAACCATCACAAAAAAAACACAACGATAATGTCGTTGTTTCATCACCCACCACCACCACTACAAGCACCCCAAGGAACAAAGAGCCCGCCCAACAAAGACGCACAACTCTCTGGAATCAAGTTAACACACATACACACACACACACACACACACACACACACACACACACACACACACACACGCAGTTGGGGTAATGTGAGGCTCGTTATTTACCAAATCTCTTTGTGTAGGAGGAAAGTAGCCGAGAGTCGGTCAGTCAGCCTTACACGAGAACTGCTGGTGATGATAGCGGATGATGATGGTGGTGGTGGTGAGAAATTAGATCAGATAGCGATGGGGTGGGTGAAGGGTAGAAGAAGAACAGGGTATAAAATATGATTGAATCAAATAGACCCACTTAAATAACAATTCCCGTTTCTTTTTCTTCGCTTAAATTCATTTTTCGAAAAGGCGCGGCTCGGGAATCGGGAATGTTATTGCTGCTGCTACTGCTAAAAAAGGGAACTTCAATAAGCGAGGGACCTAACTAGTGATGATTGGTGCGTGTTTAAGAGCAGAGGCTCTAGGGTAGGTGAAGGCACTCACTGTATTGATACAAGGGTTATGTATGCCGTTTAGCTTCCCCAAAAAGTATAATTTCGTGATTATCACTCTCAAGCGAGGCCAATTTCAGCTGGGCCTAAAACTCTAACTCAAATTAAGTTGTGTAAATTCTTGGCGATGAAAGTGGAGACACCATGCTGCTAACAATCCAATCAAATTTGATACGTGCTAAAAATATTCAAAGTGCAATCAATTATTTTATGGTGTTATTTACAATGGTTGTTAATTTACAAATTATCAACTCTCGCTACATCCTCTTATCTCTTTGGCATCTTCTACTATCAACAAGTGGCAGCAGCAGCAGCAGCAGCAGCTTATTCTCTTCGATGAAATGATCCCAAGCTTCTAGTATTATGCTTCGAGTTTCAAAACTTTTTTGCCACTGCCTCCCACTCACAAAGTCTAGGTACTTGTCCTGAATGTACCATTTTATCATTTTCCCCCATACATTCTCGCGAATAAGCAGGCAAAGGTAATACTGAATTTTCGAATTTCTACAGACGTTCTCTCTTGCCGGAGGGCCCCGATGGATTGGTGCATTGTCATCCGTAAATATATATTGACGCCCATCATTTATCTCCCTTTGAACGGGACCAGTTCGTTACTTTTTTGGAAGTATGTGAAGGCGGTATCCTTCCGATGTCATCTTCTTCCATTCAGTCTCCTAGAGATACACACATTTTCTCGACCAAAGCACCGAGCGTTTTACGATACATGTGTAGTCATAGATCTCTCCTTTCTTTCTATTACCGGGTTTATAATTTTTTATTTATCTATTCATGAAAATAACTGACTAACCTTTCTTGTGACATACCTAGCCATTATTTGAGCATCATTGACAGATCCGTTGATCCAAAGAACTTGGCACCACTCATCATATGTCAAGTGAAAATACTTCTCTGCCCAAATTTTCCGTGCCATCCAGCGGCGACAGCGGCTCATAGAAAGCGGGGAACACTTTCGAGGAAGGCATTGTGTACATCACCTTTTCTTGAGTGAATTGTATACCGTAGACCTCCCAACTCCCCGTTGAGGAAAGTTGAGAGTGTGCTCAAGCAATGAAATTTGTCCTCTCTCCCGAGGGCTGCAGACAAACTCTTCGAACCGATTGATTTGAGGTGTTAACTTCTGAGGGCATATATTCCCTGTCCCGGGAGATGCACAATTGGACAGGACAGTATTTTTTTTTTTTTTTTGCTTGAGAATACATGACTTTGAGACTGTTCAGTATCTCTCTATAAGAAACTCCAATACGATGAAGGACAAGAATCTGAAATCTTCGTTTAATACTCTGCCCGTAGACCCACTTCGAGTCTTTGATCTCGATTAGGATATGACACGCGTTTGTAGGATGCTGGAGAAGCTTGAGAAGTCATTTTGCAACGAAGGTAACAGATAAGACACCAGAGGCAAGTCCTACTCGGGTCGTGAGGAAGCGAAATGTTATGCAGGCAGTTTTCTTTCACGTGTAAATATTTAATCAGCTATGATTCCAATCCGTTGCCAAATGCATGTGACGACAAAAGTGGGTCTGCAAGCTCTTATGGAAGTTGTGTCGATAATGAGCGGAGGTAGGAGTTGTTGAAGTTGGGGGAGGGGGGGAATATCTAAACTGTGGCTGTGTGCAAATGATATGATGGATCCCGAAGATGATAGCGCTAGGATACACCACACCACACCTATCATTTGAAATAATCCCTGCCATTAGCCTTCCTTTCACACACACCCTTGCGCCCCTGTAAGTGGAAGACGTGCATAGTTCCGTGTATGAGAGACCGAGTAGGTGACTGGGCCATCTGTAACAGAACGGACATCAACAACAAGGGGCGCTTTCCCCGCGTAGCTTAAAGAAGAGCAGACAAACAGGCACTCATGACCGAGGCAGAGCCTGGCAGTCAGGTGACTTCAGAGACTATAACGGCAGTAATAAAACGTACTTCTTTTGGCTGCTTACTAATATCTCAACCACACGAGATAGTCGATTGCCAGTGTCTACCAGAAGCAGCGCTAAGTGATGTGAGGAGAAAAGAAAATACAAGAATAGTGAGTGGTAGATCTATCGCTAACACCAGCCATCCAGCCTAAATTGATTCTAAACTCAACGCATAATGAGACAGAGAGAGGGTCTCTGCAATTCATATTTATATATATAGGGATCCCTATATATACCCACTCAGTTATTTCAAGCGCAGAAAGAAGATGTGCAAGACAGATCTACCATCCTTCCCTTGCCTTGCTAGGAAAAGGCGAAACGCTCGCTCCAAAGTTCAATCATCGAGCAAGGGTGTGGGGGGGGCTGGTGGGGGTGACGGGATAAATCTACACGTAATTAATTGTAAATATAGATCTGTGTATTAATATAACAAACTCGAAGACAAGCGACCGGGTCACTCTGCCAAGACCACTCCTAAATCGCATCAATTATCAGCGGTTCATTGTAAAACACTGCAGATTAAGTATTTAATTTTATTCTACAACATCTTTCAATCTGGGATACATGTTCGTTAATTATAGCAAGTCTCCCCGCAGCTTTGCCCCACAGAATCTTCGTTAATACCTCCCTCCTCTCTCTTAGCCTATCTTTTATCTTCCTTGCCTCAACATCGCTTTTGGAAGAACCATACTCTAACCCTTCTCTACTGCAATGTGTACTTATTTGTTATACTCGCTTTTTTTTAAACGTGATTTACGACATGATGCAGTCTTGTTTGCTCTACGAAGCTCTGCTATCCATTTTTGCGACAGCACGAGCTTGTGGGATATAAATGTGGCACTTTTAGATACTGTCTCTAATGCCTCCACTTATCCTATGACCATTGGATCCCCACATATAGCCCTTGTATAGTCATACTTTCTATTGAATCTTGTATTTGCAAGGCCTTAGTGACGCTTTTGTAAGGTTTTTTTCCCCCAATTTGATCCAACAGAAGTTGGCTGCTCTCAGAGAGAAGCAAATCGGCCACTGCTTTAACATCATTAAGCGTGGGTAGACGAGGAAATCCTCTGTCACTAAAATCAAGAATATGGTCCACTACTATCTACTTCTCTATTAAAATTAGTTTCCTTGAATTAGGCACACTATCGTCTTTATACTGTTTTCCCTACACCTGCCATGCAGGCTATTTCTAGTAACGTTGTATGCCACTGCAGCGCTTCGGATAATTCGTTTATAATATAGGAAATGGCCTACAAGGCAAACTATGTTCTTCTTTAAAAAAACTATGATTCCATGTCGTGATACTGAGAAATAATAATGGATTTATTGTAGAGTGTCGAGATTTAGGAGTGTTCTGGGCAGAGTGTTACGATCGCTTGTTTAGAACGTTATATCTCGGTTATTGTCATGTAGATAGACGCCCGTTGCCGCTGCCCGCTGCTGTGCATATAGGTAACAACCGTAATACTAAAAGCAATATTTTTGATCATGTGATTGGAATGATGCTGCATAATTTTATGTCAACGCGGTATTGTCATCGGCGTAATGTATAATACGTGTTTCTAAATTATCATATCTTGCTAACGCGTTTCTTATTAAAATACTTAATACACCTCCCAAATAAGTTTTTATCAACTGTTGAAGATTTACAAGCTATCCAATAGGATTTCAGTTTAAAATGGAATCCAGCACTCGATTATGCTCAAAATGTTGCTCTATGCGTTCCATTGAAGATTTCCTCAAGACAAAACTAAACAAGGCAAGGTAAACAAAATCTTTAATCGACACACAAAGAAACGAAAACTACCATCATCTGATCAATAGGACGTTTCACTGACGAGTTGAGTGATTGGAGCCGACTGGCATGAACGCTGTCTTTCAATTTTGATATTTAAAAGAACTAATTATGCTTTTTAATAGCTACAAAAAGATTCGCATGATGTAAACCATCTCTTTGACCTTGACCGGTTACCTGTCTCATTTGGATCACAGTTGAAGTAATGAGTGAGGATGGAGTCCTAGATCGAACGGCCTTGAGTCAGGTTATCAACCAACTATTCAAGATCATGTGGCAAAGCTGTGGCTTTCGATTCAGAAAATTTGATTTCAACTCCTCTCAGTATTTGTTATATTGTTCTATTACTGTCAGGATGCCTCCTTGAATAGTAACTCCTCAGCAAAAAAATAAACAGCGTGATAGAACGCAAATGACTCGATTTGAATGCGATAGTAAGCTTAGTATAAAGTCATCTCTCGATGATCGGACGCTTGATATCAAGCTACGGCATAGATACCATATACCACACGAAGATATCCGTATGACAGAGGAGATCCTAAAATTTGTCAATCCCTGAGTTTCCACACAAACGCCATCTGAGATTTATCAAAATCTTTAGACATCTGAGCTTGCCTGTGTTGATCATGTAGTGCAGCATCAGGTATATTATCAGAGGAAACAAGCAAACAAAAAGTATTGGAGACGCCATGATGATCACATCTTACCCGCAAGACAACTGCTCAAAGAACTTTGTGATAGCTATCATAACAAACAATTTTATCAGGCTAATGTTCGTGTCTTGGGAATATATCATATATATGTGCTTCAATTGAGGCTCTCTCAAAAACGACAAAAGAAGTCGCAAAGGACGCAACTTTTGTATTCTATTTATTTAGTGTAGATAAATGCATTACTGTCGATTTAGCTTTATATTCAAAAATTAATTTAATGCTTAGTGATCGCCGTCGTCACAACACAGTAGCAGTTAAAATTTCTTGCATTATGTGAAATAAGCTTATTGATTCCAAGTATCACTGACTAGACATTTATTCCCGTTCACATATATTTGCATAAAATCTGTGTGCATTCACAAAATTTGTTATTTGACGTAATGTTAGTAGGTCACGTTATTTTAGATATTGTTTTTAGCGTTACGGCTCTTAGTTCATGGGTTGCCAATCACGTGATAATAACACAAAGGACTAGTCACCCACTTCAAACTTAATCTTACCAGGCAATAAGGCAGCATCAAAAGGTACCTGGGACTCGAACCTTAAATCTCTAGCGACTGAAAGTTGCTTGGTAATCAAATCTTCCACATGACGATTAATTAGCAAATACCGTGCTAAGACGTTCAGATTCACATCTCATTCAGACTTCCAAGTAACACCATCAATATTTATTTAAATTGTAATTAATAAAAACTTAGGCAACGATCGCATTCACCTCTCTATAATGTAATAAAATTTCCATGGGGTAAAAACTTTGAGAAACGGTATTTATGAGTCTTCAAGCTTGCTGCCGTCATTTTAAAAAATCATGCCATATTCATTAACTTGTCAATACTGCCGAGGTGTTTTATCGTCGCTGAAATAAAAACATAAAAAATATTTCTTCAACATAAAGATCCGATACTAAAGTTAATCCATTGATTTCGAATTAAGATTTCTTCCTACTTGATTATGGTGTTAGACTTCAAAGTTGAAGAAATTGAATAATGGTATTTTTGGTGGGGGTTTTTCTAAAGTAATAATCGCCGGGGGGGGGGGGGG
>QVIK01000182.1:5878-24362 GCA_003957845.1 Oidium heveae | reverse complement strand
GGGGGGGGGGGGGGGGGGGAATATCGATATCTCAAGCAATTCTGAATTTGGAGCTATGGCTTGGGATTTAAAATTTAAGCCTGCGTTATCCCAAAACAATCCAAGCACTCCTAAATGAATATTTAAAATGCAATCCTAGAGCTGGACTGAGCTAGCAGCAAGTGATTTAATATTCATGCTGTGGACATCGCAATGGTAAAGATAAAATGAGGATGCAAGAGTGGGTCTGGCTTCAAGTATCGCAAAGAGGGGTGGCAGGGATGAACAAAAGTGGAGCAGAGCTAGCCTACATATTTGTAAAGAAAAATCAATAAAAAATGAGATTTATGATTTGCACCGAAGAGAAGGGGATGATGACTAATCATAATTGTTAGGAGACGACTTTGTGGTCCACTTTTTTTTTTTTAATATTTTGTCTTTGTCTTTTTTATAAAAGGAAATTTTCTCTCTCTTCAGATCTTCTCCACAATTCTTACATGCGGGATGGGCAAGGATTGCAGAGTGGCAAAAAAAAAAGCTTTCCAAGACCGAGAGAAAAGAAGGGACGGAGCTGTTACTAACCGAGCGAACACCCCTTTAACATAAACAAAATGAATTATTTGTAGCTAGACGGGGGGGGGGGGTTCTTATCATATTATCATTATTCCCAGCGCTTAAAAGAAAAAAAAAAAGACAGACAAGCAAGCAAGCAAGCAAACGTGCCTGCCGATCGTTTTAGATCCGGGTGCCGTGCGTAGATCATCGATTATTATTGACGAATTTGTTTTTGTTTCGTTTTTTTTTTTTTCAAATATATTTATATATATATATATATATATATATTTGATGAAAAAAAAAAAAAAAAAAGCCCCCTTCCTCGCTAACTCACATCCATGGCTTGTCTCCATAAGAATAAAGAAAGAAACGTACAGTTCAAACCTCGGATATAAGTTGGGTTCATCGGGATTCAAGTTCAAAAGCAAAGAAAGTATTGTAGATTTGCCCCACAATTACGTTACTACAGTGACACTCAGTATCAGGGGTGAAGTCACATGACAAATAAAAAAGAATATCCAAAACTTCGCTTTTGTTACTTTATTTTCATTTTGAAACCTTCCTCCCCCCAATTTAGACCCACCAAATGATCAGAGACTGACAATCTTGAGGCAAAAAAAATTTTTTTTTTTTTTTTTTAATTCGCAATGCCCCAAGCACAATGAACGATTTGGTGGTGCGGGCGCTGGGACTTAGGTACTAACTACATCCAATCCTACGAGATCTACGACTGTGATATCACGGGACCAAGGGAAGAAAGAATACTGTGATAATATTTATGAGTTGAACTAACCATACACCTTCTCTGACTGTTTGTAACTTACTGTTAAAAGTTAAATGTCTTCAATATTAAACTAGCTACAAAGTAAAGAAAAACACAATAATTGCACTTCAATAATATTGATAATAAGTTTTTTTTTTTTTTTCCCTCATGCGAGAAATATATATATATATATATATAAGCTTTTTACCACCTACAATTTGAGTTTCGAGCTTAAATTAATATTTCTCACCAGAAGTAAGACCATAGATTCGAAGAGCTTCGAGTAATGCCTCTGAGGGGCTTAGACCGTTTAATCTCTCGGTCCTCCATTTCTGCCGCTCATTCCAAAAAAAAAAAAAATCCACGGTCATGAATTGTGAACCCCCTGTTAACGAAGAGTAGTTAGGATCTGTTTAGCATCAACTTTTGATACTGTCAGTTTATGAATTTATTTATTTATTTATTTTTTTTAATTTTTTTTTAAAACATTAACGTTACGACGCCGGAGGATAGGAGGAGTAAATCGAGATTCTAAGGGTCCATGGATTGATTGTGTTGGGCCCTGGAATCAACTTTTGAAAATTTCTCAGCAAACGTTTGTGAACTTGAGATTTGCTCGCCACTGGGCAGTTCACTTTTCGACTACCTGTTTTATGAATTATTGCCCTTATCGTCGGTCGGTTGACCAAATCTATCAGATGCCAGAAATATCTACGCTACGCGCTGGTTTTGGAGGGTTTTTATTTGGGGTCATTTTCAGGTAGGTGAACCGTGAACGCAAATTATGTCAAAGATTATCAGAATCTTTGCAGAAGTTTGTGATTTGAATTTCTTACTGTTTTTAAGAGGGTATGTAGGAGTGAATTGTTTACAGTATCTCAAAAGTTGATACAAAAGTAAATGGTTAGACAAGTGTCGATGCTGTGATAATAAATATTGAATCGAAATATAGAAGCCTACGTGTATCATTCTTCTTGTTGTCCTAGGCAACGCTGGAGAAGCTAAGATGGATCCAGCCAATTAAAAAAAGGGAAAATGATTAGGGTAGTATGCTTAGTTTAAACCATATTTATTCAGATTACTTAACAAAACGTACCACGATCCCTTCAGCAGTGCAATTCCCTAGATACGTCCTTTTTTTTATTAGACTACGCTTTTGGTGTAGATTTGGCTTCAGGGATACACCCCTGCTAGCAAATAGACTAGACCGAGAATAAGGTGTTCTTGCCCCATAATCCAAGCCTCCAAGCGAGAGTCAATATCTCCCCTCACCATCCTAATTCTTTCTACAGACACATTATCGCCGAAACGAACTTTACAATATTCTCGTCTAGGTTAATCCGGGATCCTTTATCCTCATTACTTCCGTCTAATAATTAACCTAATATTTGACAATGATTAAGCCAATGAGTGGACTGGCGTTTCGGATGGCTTGTCTATCATCTTTAAACTAGATGGATCAACCGGTACTACGTCCGTATTTAAACGTTTAAATAGAGATCAGTGTATTCGGGAATCTAAAAATACAAGATTATGAAATGGTGACAGTAAATATCATAGATTCAAACGCTTCACGAGGTCAGTATGAGTCAAAAAGATATCGCTGCTCATCCTCAAATCACGCGCGAGCAAGTCTGCTTTTCTCTTCGCTGTGAGTCAGTGATACCAAAGAAATCTCGAGACCGAGATCCAGCGTATTCTTCAGAAGATTTTGATTTACAAAAGAACTTTCTTGAGGCATCTCCTGATTATTGACAAATGACCTACTTCGAACTTGCATATGGGTAGCTCAAGAACTTTGGCCTGGGTGAGAGAGTGATTAAGAGTGGACTCGAAAAAAGGGGTTACGAACGTCACCCAGTAACGAAAAAAAAGCCCAAGATATCTCCTGAAATTTGAAAGAAGAGGAGAAAATGGTGGTAGAAGACCGCATTGATTGGACACATGAGTAACGTATGACTATCCTTTGGTCAGATGAAACTCGGGCGACAGATTACCATTGTTCAAGGCGCTGGATCATCAGAAAGATTAGTATTATTTTTTCTAGCTCAAAATATCCCAATGACCAAAAACAACTTCTCGATGAGGGAAAAACCTAGGGTCACCTGAATTTTGTGATATTAGGAAGTAGATTGGCTGGGTGTTTTGGGCGTCCTTTACCGGGTCTAAGAAAGGTCCCTCTTAGCTTTAGAAGAAAGACTGAGTGTGTGGCCTCTAGTTATTCCGACAAGAGAATAGTACCACTTTATATGGCATGAATAGATTGTATCCTAAGCTTTCTACTATACAGGATAACACTGCAATATCGCCAGACTTGAATCACATAGAGCTTATTTGAAAAATCATGAAAAATAAGACATAAGTACCCTTCTTAGTGAGATGGAGGGCGACGGTGAAGGAGGCGTCGGATTCCTTTATTATCCATGAACTCTTAAATCTCTTCATAAGCATAGCAGATGCCAAGTTGTTTTTAATACCACGAAGAGCAAAACTAAGTACTAGTCTCAATTCTTCTTCATGTTGTCTCCAAACAATCTGTAGCTAGATTGTTCTAATGTTCAGATGAGATTTAGTTCCCGAAACTCGCTCAAAAGTGCAAAATCAATAGTATGGTAAAATCGCCATACAAAATTACTAACCCCCCCTGTTCAAATCGTGGCGGTCCCTGCCTAATTATAAATCAAGGGCCCGCAAATACCCCCTGTATCTATCTCACTATGCCTAATCCAGCCTAGTAGGACAGTGCCACAATTGAAAATAACATAAGATACAAATCATATACTGACTAATTTAGCCACACTCTGACCCTCCCATTGAATAAATAATGAACAAGGGTCAATCTAGCTAAGCTAAGCTAAGCTAGATGAAGTGGGAGGGGGGGGAACGAACCATGACAAAACTGTCTTTTGGGGTCGGATGGCCGTGTGGTATGACATTCTGGGACCCTTCTCCCAAGTTGAGTCTGGATTGCCTAGGAACTCTAACTGTACTTATCTATCTACTCCACTTGAGACGGCGGAGTGAGATGGGTTTAGTTTTGAATTTTCCCAAAATAGACCAGATCCGACCATGACTTCGCGCGGTGGTGGTGGGTGAGGAATATCTAGAGGAACATTGGAGGCATATACATACCCACCCACCCAACCTATTAGTCGCGTCACGGCAGAAATTGTGGGTGGTAGGTGGGTATAAGTGGGGGCATTTCTCGCTTCAGGGATAATATTGCTTAGCTCGTAGCTAGTAAATTCTAATGATATTCTAAGCCTGGATCATAAGGCAAAAAATGTACACAACTGATTTTTCCAAACAATTTCACGTATTTCGTTGAACGAAATACGACATTTATAATTTTCCCCAAGAGAGGAGATATTTAGTTTTAGGAAAAAAAAAAAAAAAAAAAAAAGCTCCATGCTTAGCTAAGATTAGAATATATTTTAGTTTATTCTTTTAGTTGGGTGTGGAGCAAAGGATAGGATAGATAAAAAGCGTTATTGATCGTTAGGCAAGGCAAGGTGTGTAGAAGCAAGCAAGCAAGCAGGAGGAAAAAGAAAGGAAAGGAAAAAAAAAACAAAAAAAGAAGTTATAGTGCCGCATACCAGGGACAATGAATGTGACCTTGTCAAAACAAGTGAGTGAGGAGCGGGTGGATCTCACAGGGACTTCTGCGGAAAAACAGGGCTAAATAAGCTTTGACTTAGCCCACTGTGACAGACATGATCCAACAAAAAAAGCACAAACATATTTTGGATGGGAAAATAAAATAAAAAATAAAACTAAAACTTCGTGCAGAGAGAAATTAGACGACCTTTGTTGCCGCTGAAGAAATTGGTTGAAGACCTAAATCATTATGTACATTACAAAGTAAACTACCACCTGCCTACTTCCATGTCTCTTCATGAATAACCATAACTGAGCACCAGAATGTCAACATCTGGTATATCCGCCATCGGCGTCTACAGCTGCTCGACATCTTGCCTGTTTTGTCCTCATTAGTTCTAGAAGATCGTCCGGCGGCGGCAAATTGCCCCAAGCCTCTTTCACTAATAGCCGCAGCCCATCCTGGGACCGGTGCTTCCTGCCATCCTCCACCCAAGTCAGGACGACGAGGATATAATTCTCCATCCGGTTCCGCACAGCTTCGAATAGGGTTAAGATCTGGAGAGAATGACGATCAATTTGCTTTCTTCAAGCTCTTCCATTGTTCAGACTACTTTGCGCAGAGGAGTATTTTCCTGCATGATCGAAAGCCTCGGTTCCATTGTGAGCATACAGTGTATCAAAGATACAATTCTATCAGAACAGGACCTTGAAATAAGTTTGCCCGCCTATTTCTCCCAGGAGGCAGAAGCGAACAAACAAAACGTCTAATATCTCTATCCTGAACTAATCCATCTAGCTCGTAGTGACCGTTAGGAAACCATTTAATTTATGAAATTATAGAAGAAGAAGCTTCAGCCTTACTTACCGGAATATCAATCTAGCGTAGAGCCGATATATATTTAAGACCAACCCTCGGAACCGCCGCCAAGTAGTATTGACATAAAGAGGTTAAAAACTTGGACAGGCATACACAAATTATTTTTATACTGGTAGCCGGTCTAAGAGTTTATAACCTTGAGACTTCGATACTTTTTGACAGGCCAGAGGGCGTTAATGTGGAGAGGTTCAACTGTGCCAACCCGTTTGTTTTTATTATCATCGAATCTGTGAAGTCGGGCCATAAAAAAAATTGATTCGTTAAATAAGGAATATTTCCTAACGCAGAATTGGGTCAAGCATTTACTTTGGAGTTCTTTTTTTTTTTTTCTTCTTCTTCTTCTTCTCCTTCTTCTTACGCCGGAAACAAAATGTAGACAACCTTGGGTTCAATTATATCCCGAGATACAGGGGGGCTTAGATGATTTTAAAATCGACTAGTCGAGGACCTGGCGCCCCGTTTCGTTAGTGATAAAATGTCTGCTACAGCAATCTCTCATTGACGTAATTCTCAGTCTTGTGATAAAAACCTGGATTCGGCAATAATATGACGTGCTCGATCGAGTTTTGTGTTGATTTACGCTCTCCAACGTAATAATCTCTGTTACGTTAAAGAGAGATTTTGACCGCATTGTATCATGTAAACGAGGGATTACTATACGCTTAAATAATGAATTATGTTTATGATCATCGTCCAGGCCAATAGATAGATCGCTCGCTACAAGAGGAAATTAATTTTTATGTTACGTTTATTCTGGGAGATTGTAGTGTGCAACTTCGCATGTGTCGACTACTAATTTAAGAGACCGCAAGATCAGGTGACCTGCTAAGCATATTCAGCAATGCTGATCACGACCCCACCCACTTACATAAGTACTCACCTGGCGCCCGGCGCTTAACCTCAATGATCCAATTGAGATCTAAGTTCAGCAGCAATTAATTGATTGCTGCCGGAAATCAACATTGGGGACAATTCTAATTGGCCTTGAATAAATTCCGCCAGAGAATGGGTCAATCGGAATTATTTTTGGTTTTCACTCTCGGGTACCACTGCTGAATCTCGTTCCCAATCCAGCTCAATGAAATTAAGTCGTGCTAGCCGTGAGCTGGGTAGATAGAATGAGACTAATCTACTGGGCGACTCCCTGGGCTAGTTGTAGATTAGCTCTAAGCTGGTAAAATCCACCCAACTACATACGTTTCCCAGCTTGTTCTCGAATCTACAAGTTTTGCCTTCGATTCACAGAGATGGTTTCAAAACCAGAGATTGGGTGCACTGTTTAATAAGGTTGGATTGCATTTACATTTAGTTGTGCCTATTCGGGTTGGAGCTGCTGTGCTCCTACTTGTGTCTCTGAAACGCATTGGCTATGGCCTCTTCTGCTCATGTCACTGGTCAATATGTCACCAATTAAGCTATGCATGGGTAACATGTACATTCGCTGTTGGATTTGGAAATTAAAGTCCAGGAACTAATTAACTGACATTTACTTCAAGCCGTGAGGCCGTTCGGATTGAGGGGCCGTCATTCTTCGAGCTGGCTTTGGCATTCTTCCTCTCATTTTTTTTCCTCCAGTCACTCCTACTGTTTCACCTATCGGATGATGGGGTAAATGAACTATTCTAATATCTTCCACGTTCATTTTGTCTGGTGGAAATGTGATGTTAAATACGAAAGGCATTACTTGTCGGAACTCTGACTGACGAGCATTATCACGTTGACTTCACTCATTAGTCCCCTTACTAGCTCCTTAGGGTTTGTTTTTATTGCCCAGTATAACATTAGTCTTTCATATACCAGAAGTACTGTTCCGTTTGACGTCTTAACAGCATCATCTAGTGCTTAATGCATCCTCTCAATTCGGGATATATTTTTGTTGCGAAAATGGAACTTCGAATCCACCTTGAAACCGACAAATTTTTCATTCCACATAAGCCGAGCTTCCTAATAGCTCCTTACAGTTTCGTGTGAAATTCCAGACTTCTCAATGACACCTAATCTAGTTACCTACATATTCTTGGTGTGTTAGTAAACTGACGAGTTTCAGACAAACATCAAGCAAATCTAGGCGCTTACGGTGTTCAATTCCCTTTTCAAACAGCAATGGGAACCCCTTCCTGAAATGCAATGCACATCAGATGTGAATAGCTTGAATTTTAATGATTGCCAACTCACGATCCATCAGGATAGTTTGGGGAAGTTGCCATATTGTTTCCAAAGAATTCCCTTTTTAGCTATTGGAGCGCCCATCCATAAGACCCTGTGTCCTCTTTCTCCGTGCAAGTAAACACCAACTGATAGGTTGAGATCATTAACGTTCGCTTCATGATATGTCATCCAATCCAGACACTCGCCTAACTTTTATCTCTAAAATAAATGTATTTACTTTAAAATAACCCTCTATTTTTGGGTTCCCTTTAACATCTCGATCGTCCGTTATAGCCATTATTACCTGAGTACCATGATCAATCAAGTTTCCAACCCTTTCGCATTCTTAACCTAGCTGCAACAAACTACCTTATTGATACTGTCATTCTAACTAATATCGTGTTTGGCTGATGCTCTACGACACACGAACACCGAGAGCGTTAGAAGCGACTCCTCAGTCTTATTATAATTGGAATTATTTTTACTCTTTGAAGGCTTACAATTCTACCAGGATGTATGTGTGTGTTTCTCCACAGATATGAAACTTTAATTGGAAAACAAAATAGGAAAAAAGAAAGTATGAAAGATTACGGAGATTCAACGGTGAACTTATTAGTTTAGCGCAGTACTAGTTTGGGGAGTCAACCCTGTCGTATTGCACCTTACCTAATAAGGACACAATTAAGGCCTTTATTCTTATTACCCTATTAGGTAATATGCTGTATGACAGGGTTGAGCCCCTACTAGTGTTGTGCTAAAACTTCGGTGCTATATGTCCTCCGAATGTGATCATTTCTACAGTCTCGGGCCTTTGTAGAGTCGGTCAATGTTGCTACTATTGTTTTAATTTGTAGGTTACAACTGATGATTTCCTGTCAATAATATAATTTCCTTTCCTTGAATACTGTACAATGAAAAGGGAACCGCCTAATAGCCATTAAGAAAAAAATTGAGCTGTTTGTGTAAGGATCTTAAATCATAATATTTGTTCAACACCGTAATCAGAGTCTGTATATATCAAAAGATCTTGGAGTGAAGATCTAAATGAAGTGAGAAGTAGTTCCCTTACTTATCGACAGAGTAAACTCCTGTCGTCACTTGATGATTGAGTGTTGAAAGAGATATCTTTTTCATGTCATCATCCTGACTCCCCTTCCATATTCTAACTGACATAACATAAATCTCGATACAAATGTAGTCGTCTTCGTGAAGCTGTCGGCGTGCCCGTAATTCTTGTTAATATTTGGTTAAAAAGGTAGATGCTTCGGGCATTTCCGCCAGCCTTGAAGGGAAAAGAGGTTGGCTAGTGAGTGAAATAATCGATGTTAATTAATTATTAACTGCAATGCCTGACTGATCCATGTTAAGAGAATGTTTTTTTAAACTTTACCCTATTTATTGGGTTAGGCTTATGCCTAAGGGAATTCAGGCATCAAGCCTGTGACAGTTTGGCCATTAACATTCACGTGATTCACTAAATAACAAAAATTAATATTCTGCTAATCTCCCAAGGACACTCATTATATTTGCCGGCAAAAGTGCAAAATCTTCATCTTTACGTGGTGCCGGTATAAACGCTCAGATATGCTTCGCATGTCTGAGATAGTCAAGAAAGATTCACACAGTCTTTCCCACCCCCCTTCCCTCCCCCTTCCCCTCCTTTCACGATCTCTATATTCATCACCGCGGGTCTCAATCGTCTTTGTCCCTACAAAATCCTCCCACCCTTTGTGCACTTTTTTTTCCACGAAACCACCCACGCGTGACCCAGAGAATAAAGAGCAAAGGGCATTGTATCTCCAATACTAAAATCTCCGATGTAGATGACTCGTTGGTGCAAGATGGTTAGGCATTGGTTGGAGTTTCTAGGGGTAGTAGGTTAGATTCCTACGTGGCTTAATCGGAAGGGCACTCGGCTGCTCTTCGTAGAAAAGAGTCTGGGAGGAATGGTTGAGCTTTTCTCCCGATGGGGTTTTCCCTCAGCCCATAGCCTCTGGGTCATTTTGAATGCGTCCTTACCTATTCGACCCGATGTAACTAGCTAGTATGTTGTGTTGGTATTGGGAACAGTGGGTACAGGTTAGGCATTCCTGTGGCTTAGAATATTGTATTCTAGGGGTAGATATTCTCTATGGCACGTCCTGCGCCCCCCCTCCCCCCACCTTCGCACGTGAGCAATTCACGTGACCAACACAAAGCAGTCATTAGTCATTCGCGGGCGTTAAAATTTTAAATCATATTGAATCGAATTATGCAACTATTTTTTTTTTGTTTTGTTTTTTTTTCGCATGCAACATGTCTATTTCATTTATATCTTTTGATTAACCCAAAAAAAACACATGAATTAATCTTTGACATTAATGCTTATGCCACGAGTATCGTGTACCCCAGATGCGCACTTCATGGTTAATGACAACCTCCAAGGAAAAATATATGTGATGATCTCTTGCGACGTATCATTGGCATTGAGTTCATTGAAATAGAAATTTTTAGTAAAATCTGCTGTACCAAGTTTTAAACTAGACATTTTTTTTGGGTGGTAGTTTTTTGGGAAAAACACGATATCAGTATAAAATAAATTTTTTTTTAATTGGTTTGGTTCATTTTACACTACCGCTGCTGTTAAAGTATTATATATCTGATGGCCCAAGCACATATCTAGCTTGCGTCAAAATATTTTACTGTAATGGGGCACTGTTCTTTTGCCACAGGGGTACATCCGGGAAACGTACAGTCATTTCCCCGCACAACAAGCCTCAACAAGCCGCCATCATATCATCTTGTAATACTAATTTACTTTTCGAAATGGAGTTAGAAACTATGTACTGTTCGAAAAGTGCCTCATATCGAAATATAAAGGATTCTCTTACCAATAAACAAGGCAATTTAAACAAAACTGCTAAAGGCACGCTAGGAATTGGCCATTACCAATATCTTCACCGCTTGATCATTGGGACGACTTAATTTTTAAAATAAGCTGTTGGTGACAAGTGGTATAAGAGTCACTTTCTAAAATAATCCATGAAGATCCGCCGACTCTCAAATGAATAGCCTGAACCCGATACACTCGACGTCAGGTTTGTATTTAATCTAGATGAACTACCTACATTCTTTGAATCCGTTATCGAAGTATTCGTGTAGGTGTTATAAATAATAATAATTTGAATGTAACAATGAATCAGCTTGTGAGATTGATACGGCAACACGGCGGCTTCTGATTTAGGCACCGCAAAACTCAATGCATAAGTTCACCTGTATAACTTTTTTATTGTTGCTAGGACTCTGCTCAATACGGAAAATCCGTAGACAGAAGGCGAAGCAGATATAAGATGGATCGGTTTGCTTGCAACAGTAAACTCACATTAAAACCATGCTTCATAAATCGAACGCTGGACCTCTCTTTGAGGCACATTAATCATGCTTCGTATATAGATATCTATCTAACCCGCAAAGCTTTAGATTTCGTAAACCAGAGGGTCTCATCGCAAACGCCTTCTGAGATACATCAGAATCTTTTTTCTACAAGAGTTCCAGGTGCTCAGTACACAGCTCAGTATCAGGTCTACTATGAGCGGTAATAGGCGAATAGGGCAAACTGGCGGCGTGATAGTGACTAATTCTTATCTGCAACTCGCTTTCTACAAGAATTTGGTAACGAATATCAACATAGAATCTTTATTTTAGTAAATATACGAGCCCTAGGAATATATGTAACTGGCTCTATCGCCTCTCTTACGTCGACAGCCAAAAAGCTAGCAATTGACGCCACTTTCGGAACAAATAATGCTAGGATGGAATGATTCGCTGTTCTTGCTGAGATCGAAAGGACAGGAATCCCTTAGCATATTTATTTGTGGAGAGATTTGCCTCTAATGGACCTGTAAGATCTGGAGCTGTAACAAAAATTTTAACCTAATTTCTGAGACCGCTACATCTTTCAGCTTTTGCATCGTCTTTTTTTCGATGTGATAAGGATTGGTCAGAGATTAATGCAATCCAACAGGTATGGCCTTTTGTTTAAGTCCAACTTTGCTTTTGGCACGCCAGACGCACCATACAGTCAAAGTTGAAGGACTTCACTAGCTCCAATCCTCAAACAAAATATTTTCTCGAACAGGCCAAAAATTTAATTCCTAGTCTTGAAGTTTGCTGGGGCTCCCTTATGAAAAATCGTCATGGGCATGAGCATGGGTAGGCTTTAACTAGCAAGCATTTAAGCTAGTTTTCCAGCAAAGATACTTATGAGTATGGCAGATCTGGATCCTGTAATTGTGAGTCAAAAATATTGATTTTACAAGTAGCGGACGGATAGAGCCAAGCACTGAGGATTGAGAGACTGTACTCGAAATTTTTATTCGCCATTTAAAGTGCCATACTCTCACTTCAGACCAAAATAGCACATACAGATCTCCACAAGTTATTCATCGAGAGTGTGCCATGGGAATCTATTCGTGGTGTCGATCTCGGAACTATTTTAGACTCTGGGCATATCTATACCTCAATTGGTATAGATCTGGACGATGAGAGCTGTGGGCTAGGTCTCATGATCCGGTGATGATACCAGTGCTAAAGACTACAATGATAGAGGAGTCTCACGGGCGTAGGATAAAGTATCATTTCCTACACCGCTATAACTGACCTCACATTGACCTAGTGATTTGGATACTTACCACTCAATTGATCCCTTAAGGATTAAATCGAATGAATGCCACCAAAAGTGGTGATGTTCGATTAAGGACCAATGGAGGAAATATCAAAGTCAAGGGACTAGCTTACAAAGTATTCGTAGACATTATACAAACGCCGCATTGTGGACATACGGGTACGAAAACTTTCTATTGAGTCGATTTCTGTTATGCGAGCATGTAATTAATTGCTATGAGAGAATTGAAGATTATGGATTTTTTTTTCTCAAACATTCAGCGCCAGAGATCGAGTCCATTTTAGGTTGAATTGAATCAAGGCTATGACTAATCAGACCTCAAATGCATCAGCTGAAGATTTAGAGCTTGAGTCCACATCTAAATCTAGCGATTTTGAACAGTCTGAGGGAGTTCCAGAGGAGGAAAAATCTCCTAGACAGGAGAGTGAATCTCCCGCTGTGTGTAATTACGCTGAATTCCGAGCAAATATTTTGCGCATGCTTGAAATTTACGATGAACAACAAGCTCGTGGCACTCAGATTTTGTTCGAAGAGTAATTTCTTCCAACTTTGGTATGCAAACTTTAGTAGAAGATGTCGAGTGCCGTATCCATCGTCGTAACTTTCCGCGAACTTGGTCTTCTAATAATCACCCAGCAACTATATACTATGGGTAGCTATATTTATAAATATATTATATTATTTACCCATATATTCCCACAAAAACTCATTATTAAAGTTATACAATTGTACTTAAAAGCAATACAATGTTAATGTCAATCAATAAATTAGTTTCAAATAAAAAATCCATTTGCAATTTATCAGTTAAACTTCAAAAAGGTGGTTTATATTTCCTACGATATATAAATATAAATAAAACCGTATCATTCATTTACATTTTCGGCAATATGACCTCGAAGGCTAAGGTGGACTTTATTAGCATTGTGACGGAACCCTAGGTTCATGGACAGGGGTTCTGATAATTCCAACCAATGAAATAATTATATCCGCATTAATATAATTCCGAACATACCCCTGCGGCCACAAGAAAAGTAATGCCCCATTAAGGAGCGTTCGTCAAAATAGAGTCTGCCAAAAAAAAGAAAAAAAATATATATAAATATGGTGGTTTTATGTTGTAACGGCTTGGCGCTAAAATTCTAGATAAGTTTTAAATTAGTGGGCCCTACAAATACTTTCCAAAAAAAATCCACTCCCCAAACCCAATAGGGAGGGACCAGATCACTCCTAATTTTAAAATTGACAGTGCTACGGATAAACTCCGGAAAAAAGTAAGAGGGAAAAAAAAAAACAAGATTTTCAAGGCCCGATATTTTTTAATTAGGCCTTCGCTTGAAATAAGTCTGGCTAGTAGGGGATGACTAACCAGCCACTCCTGGTACCAAGCGATGCAGTGCCCCAATCTACAAAATACCTGGCCTATCCTATCTATGGCCACGGCAGAAAAATCGTAGCTGGAGCCACTTGTAGGGGTGGGAGGGGAGATCTAAACGATAAGAGCTAAACCCAAACGAGGAATAATTGTTCGGTAGTATGTATGCATCATTTAACGTCTAACTAAAACTATTTACAGCTAGTTCAGCCTCCCATAGGGGCGTAGGACGTGTGAGGGCACTACATACCTGTCGCCCGGTCCCTCAAAACTCAGTAAACCAGAAGGTCGCACGCATATTTCATCACGGGTAGGACCTCGACGTAGCCCACAGCCGGTGGCCCTAATCAACTATTAAATAAGTAATTGATGACAATGATCATAGTCTGAACATTGCAGTATTCTATAGAAAATTGAACCTTTTTTTTTTTTTTTTTTTTTTTTTTAAATTAATTATTGTTGTCTGATTCCGTACTCCTCTTGGTGGGTTCATATCTCGGATTGTAGACTGCGTAGAATCGTGATTTCTGCACCCAGTCTGCGAAGGCCTTCGCGCCTTTATTCCTACGTAGTAACCATTCGATTGCCCGTTGTCTCGGAAGACCATTTAACTTTTAAAGGAGCCAGTTCACGACCTTTTTCTGACAATAACTTCCGCCCACACATCTGTATACTCTATTTATTCTTTCAGTGGTCAGCAAGTATGTGAGGTAATATATTAGTTCAAAGCTTAGTCTTACTTTCCGCTCTGAAATCTAACTAGCTGCCCTTTCCCAGTTGTTAGCAGTAATAACTTCATAGTGTTGAAAGAAGAGGCAACTTGGGTGCTTATCTTTATATGGCATCACCATATCGAGACAGCGTCTTGGGCGATAAGCACGCGGGAGCGGCTAAATAAAAATAGTTGGTTTAACTGGGTAACTTCTAAAACTCGATAAGTCATATAAATAGTTTTATTCTATGTATTTCTAGTGATTGTTGTTCTATCTCTGTCTTCGATCTATCTATTTATATTTATATAGGAAAAGGGGGTTCTATGCATGTTTACGTGTAAGGCGTCATAAGCGCGAATAAGTGCGACTAACTTAAGGTTGGTATTCCGACAAAAATTGTAGTCCACCAAGTGTCTGTATCTTTAATCAATCTTTGAAGCCACACATCAATTTTCTCATCATGCATCCTAGATAGTGCTTCATGCTTAAGTTCATTTGCTGAACTCCAGAACCTAAGCGTATGACACCATGTTTCTAAGCCTATGCTGTACCGCCTGACTTCCGTCTTGTTTGCTTCCTTAAGGCTTCAAGACGACCAGCTTCACGCTGTAATATTAGCGCTGAATTTAAAATCATGGGCTCTATTGGGCTCTGATTAAATTTTGAACTAATATATTACCCCACACACTTGCTGACCACAGAAAGAACAAATAGAACATACAGATGTGGGGGCGGAAGCTACAAAACTGGTGATGTCTGTATGCTGAAGGACATTGAGTGCGGCCTTCTAATTAGGGCTATAACTCAATATTTAGAAATACAAGAAGCCAATCATTCAAATTAGCTACTTTGAGACACATTCCGACAATTAATTGTTGAGATATTGTAGGTACTGTTCACAAGGTGGTTTTATAAGGGGTATCGACAGTACCTAATTTAATTGCTTAATATTCATTTTCCACTCTTCTTTTTTATAAAAAAAAATATAATTTTTAATCACTAGTAAGCATTTAAGTTTGCGTTATAATTAACTGCGAGTCAATATACAATGCGGTTGTTTATTTAGTACTCATCAAGTTGAAATGGCTAAGAAAAATTGACCATATTGAAGGCATGCACTAGAAGCGAGGCATTTTAGTTTCGTTATTCATTAGATCCACCTGATCGCAATGCACGATTATAGCTATGTAATGATTTGTATATAGTTATAATTATAAGTGCAGGGTGCAAGGCCTGCTGGCCCAATGGCAAGGCGCTTGACTACGAATCAAGAGATTGCAGGTTCGATCCCTGCGTAGGTCAATGTGAATATTTTTGTTTTCGTCCTATGCCTTTGACGGGTTTTGTAAAAACTGGTGTAACCTTTATTTAGTTTAAACGTTAAATAATAAACAAACAAACAGATATAAATATGTCAAGAATCTCGTAGAAAACACTTTAGCTCCCACCCAGTTCTTTACAGTTGGGAAATCGTAGGTGTTAGAGGTTATCGAATATCTATGTAATCAGCATCACTGCCAACGAGTTTCATTGCTGCTATCAACAGATTTCACCCCATAACCTGTCTTTAAAACAATGAAATCGATTTGAGTAAAATACAAGAGGGGTTTATACACAGCCTATGAATAATGTTTTACATATGACTTTTCTTAAAAGAAAAAAAAGTGGTTACTAAGTTGATCTTATATAGTTCTCATATTTGCTATGGAAAAGACATCCGGCTTCAAAGGACCTATAATTCTCAAAATAAAAAGCTGAAACCTGGTTCTTGAGATACATAAATTCAATTGTCATCAGATACAAGCTTATTTTATTAGATTTGGACAAATTCTGATGGTGATATGGGGCTAAAAAAAACAATGGTGGTTGAGAAATTTCTAATCTGCTTAGGTACAAGATTTAGTACATCAAGAAATTATATCGCAATGTGACAACTGGAGACAGCAGGTGAAAATGACCAACTGATTGGCGTTTTGAGTCAGGACTCATTGAGCGACAATTTGTAGGGAACGTAGACTAGTAGCAATTATTACCATCGCAGTTTTGATATTGTATGGCATAAATTATGACAAATACTAACTAGCCTATGTTTATACATTGCATAACTGCCCTTCGTTTAGCAATCCCGCTTCGATCTGGCGCAGAAGGGGGCAAGGTAATTAGTTGCTGGGGTTGATTCATGGGACCATTGCTCTACCAATCATAAGATGATTGGTCTCCGCAGACAGAGGTAAATAAATGTAAAAAGAACTTCTCGAAAGTACTTTTAAAACCCCTGCTCTACGTACACCCAAGATAAATCCATCACTCCTACATACCTTTATATGTGAAATAATTTCACAACTAACAATCAATCATTAAAAAAAAAAAAGTAACTAATCAAATTAATATAAAATCTTATTCCACAGCCAGTAGTGTATAACTATCTGGCCAAACGTAAAAGACAGCACCTTGAAAGAAAAATGCTAATTTGTGCACTGCTGGGACATCTTCGTGGAAAGGTAGACCATGGATTCAAAGAGAAGGACGAAGAATGATGGAATGACTACTTTATAGATGTCGATGATAGCCCGACTAAACTATTCTTCACAAAACATCAATCGTGCTTTTATGTCAATTTCCTGAAGTGATAATATTGGATTGTACATAAAGTAAAAATCGATTCGGAATGCCATTACTCCATATTGTCGGATGCATAAACATAAATACCATATTTGAAATGGGGCACACTCTCCTTGGCCGAGAGACTGAGAAAGACTATGTGAGGGCCCTGAGTATATTACGAGATGTTTTTCTTAGAATAATATACCAGAGCCTGGAGTCATTGTCACCAACAGAGAGATAGCCATGCTGAATACCATTGATAAAATATTTCCTATTTCGAAGAGTTTATTTTGTGCTTAGCATTTTAAGATAGCTATCAAGTTGCATCCTTAAAAAGAACTAAATATAGATTTGTGAACCGAATTCATGAAAGATTTTTGAAAATATTGAAATGTATCAAAAAAGTTTGAAGTCTTTGAGTTTTAGGGCAGCTATCAGTGATACCAAGTGAACAACTACAAATCCTAATCGTGGAAATATAATTAAATATCCCGAAGAAGCTTGGTACTTCTGTTCGCGAGTTTAAATATAGTTCTGTAAACTCACTAGGAATACCATGCTACCACATTCAAAAAGAGAAGTTGGAATCGTATCAATGACTCTACTTGACTAATTTTCATGGGCACTGACATCTAGTATCATGTAATAACATTATATATTGACAGCTAAATGATCATTGTGATATTGAGACAGCAGAGCAACCTGAAAATTTGGCCGAAAGCCAAAACTCTAATGTCCATATCCCCTGCACATATCAGAAAAGAAAGCATGCGGTTGAGACCATTAAAAAACCACGGTAACCAAAAGTTCAAGAAGTTAAAGACCTGCAGCAAATCATACACTGTCAAATAGGGTTGTGGAAGCAGTCGTAAATTCCACAAAATGTCAACCAGCGCGTCATAAAGATCAGTTCAACATCAATACCGAAGGGGTTACTCTGGCGGATTCAATTTCATCAATAACCTCCAATTCTTCTAGTTTAGATTCCATTGGGGTATCACGTCTCTGCAGCAGGTGTCGTCAACCAAGACTTACCTACAGAACGTGTAGTAGACGAAACGACCTTAAAAACTAAGGCATATTCAAATAGAATATAAGTCATATTTTCGATTAGTTTATCTTGAGGGCTTCTGCACCATATCAGGTAGTAAGTAGTTAGCATGACATTTTAATCTTTGATATTCATGTCTTTTTTTTTTTTTTTTTTTTT
>QVIK01000181.1:1131-76395 GCA_003957845.1 Oidium heveae | reverse complement strand
GGAGGCTTCCGGCGACGCATCTGTAGATTGAGTGCTCGGTATCGAGCTGGACAGGCTTTATCCCACCAGGTATCCAGGAGTAACTGGCGTCATTGGTTCATGAGTCGTCTGAGAAATGCGTGGGAGATTGAATCTGGCGAGATATTTCTTCGAGGAAGTTGCCTTATTCCGGCACGTGCCTCAGCGTCCGCTTCGTCATTCCCCCTTATTTCCGAATGAACAGGTACCCACTTTACCGATACATGAGCTATATGTGCCAGTTCGCGGAAATTATTGACAGTAGCGAGGCTAGAAGATGACCTTCCTGTTTGTAATGCTAAGACTGCTACTTGATTGTCTAGCAGTATGTGTATTTTTTGACCTGCTCTGTTATATTCAAGAGCCCTTTCAAGAGCCTTGTACGCTCCAAAGATTTCTGCACCAATTATTTCACCACCATGAAGAGGACCGTGTTCAGAACATAAAGTAATTCCATCTTTTTGTATACTGAATCCCCAAGCGGAGCGGCCACACCCTTCTGAGGAGCCATCTGAGAATGCACAAATATTAAACCTTGAAATTTGTCTTGCCNCGTGTTCAGAACATAAAGTAATTCCATCTTTTTGTATACTGAATCCCCAAGCGGAGCGGCCACACCCTTCTGAGGAGCCATCTGAGAATGCACAAATATTAAACCTTGAAATTTGTCTTGCCCAAAGTTTAAATCGGTTCACTTCACTAGCCTTAGTCCCTAAGGATTCCGGATATGCTGGGGCAGAAAGGGGGTGTGCAATCTCTGCTTGTGGGAGTTGTCTGTAGGCACGCTGGACACGCGTCATCTGAATTTCTGGACGAACTGACATTCGAGCGTGAGCCTTGTATTTCAAAGTGCCTATGTTAGGGCATATGCACCCCCGACTTCTCAGAGGGTGACGGTTATCTAAAGATTTTATTCTAGCTGCGAGACGAATCCTATTACTTTCAAGTACTATTCGAGCAGGTAGAATGCCTCCTTCTCGGTGTATTATTGCGTTGGGTGTTGTCTTCCACACAGGAAGTGCCGCCCGAAGTACTTTACGGATTACCCTATCAATCAATTCGCATAAGTGTGAAGTTTGAGGAGTGATGATTCCTCTAGTCGTAGGGCGAGTCATTCTAGGCCACCATACTTCTGACCCATACATAGCTACCGATAAAATGCAGGAGTCAACTGCTCTGACTAACGGACCCGGAGCGGCACCTCTTTTTACGGAGCTTAGGCGTCTCATGTGTTCAGCTGCTTTCAGAGCTTTTCCGCACCAAGTTGTGACATGATGTTTAAAATTGAGGCGTGGGTCGAGATGCACACCTAGCCATCGTATATGTTCTACTGGCTCGATTAATGTATTGCCAACTCTTAATCCAACTGGATTTTCCCTCTTCCGTCCTGAAACTGGATAATCTCAGACTTTTCGATATCGAAGGAGACTGCATTTCGGTGGGCCCATCCGAGAAGATCATCCACCTCTCGCTGAGCTACGTCAGCAGATTCCGAAACTGACCTGCCAATACCTAGAATCCCAATGTCGTCTGCATAACTAAAACGCATTCTACTATTCCCGCTATTCATAGGTTCAGCCATATAAAATAAAATAACAAAGGTGAAATGGGCGATCCCTGCGGCACACCGTATGTTAGTTTTGTTTGATTGGTTGTTCCCCCTTGAAATCGAACCTGAACGCGTCTATTATCGAGGAATGAAGTCGTCCAATTTAGAATGAAGTCCGGCCAGCCCTGAGAATTCATACGCCAAATTAGTCTGTTATGTAGGACTGCGTCGAAAGCACCCTGGACGTCTAGCGTTACAAATGTTGAAGCCCATCCCTGAGATCGAGCTTCCTCTATGTCATGTACCACGCATGAGATGAGGTCTGTAGCAGCGCGTTTCGATAGTGCGCCAAACTGTTGCCTACCGACTACACCGTGAACGATTGCAAGATATGACATACGCTTAGCGATAACTCTTTCCAGCCCTTTTCCCAAGCACGAAAGGAGGGCAATAGGTCTCCAGGCTTTTACTGTTGAGGGATCCCGCCCATGTTTCTGAAGAAATATTACTTCAGCTAGTTTAAAGCAAGAAGGATGAAATCCAAGTCTGATACAAGCACGGAATAATTGGACGACATATGGACCTATTATTTTCCAGCAAGTAGTTAGCAGTTCGATGGATACTACATCAGCTCCTGGTGATTTGTTGCCACATCCGATTGTGCATATACGGACCTCTTCGCTTGAAAGTTCATTAGTCCAAGGGATTCTAGCAACTGATGGGTTGGGGCAAGGAGGTTAATCATCTGTTGCCTGGTGTCTTAGAAGGAGAGCACCGCGGAGGATATTTGCACGTATTGCCTGGTCTGTAATCGTTCTGTTGTTATGGATTAGCGGAGGTGGATTCCTTTTTGGACGAGGATTATTCCAGCGCGTCAACTTAAAAGCCTCCGACGAGGATGTCATTCCCTCCACAATGCCTTTCCAATATTCTCGTTTAGCTGCTGACACTGTTGCGCGAAATTTTCTCGCCAGATTACTTTGCTCACGGTTAGTAGATGCGGTGCGGTATTCGTTATGTGCTTCTTTGCAGCCTGGGGTCCACCAAGGAGCTGGATTACTATTCCTCTGATAGGTGTGGGAGCCTGTTGCTTTGATCGCATTTGATAAACTTGTGCAGAGATCATGAGCATAGATCTCGATAGCTTCAGTATTGACTAGTGGAGGCGGCGGTGAAGCCTACTGTGCGACTGTACGTGCAAATTTAGGTATGTTTGATCTTGTAACGCGGATTGGAGAAGGAGGAGTAGAAGTGACTAGGAATGGAGTTGATACTATGCCTAGTAAAGGGAGATGGTCACTTTTCATACACTCTGTACGGTCTACCCACACTTGAGTGCCTGGGATATTTGACCACGCAAGATCAAGTGTGTTCCTTGCCCAGTGCGTAGGTTCGCCAATTATGAGACATGATAAATTGTGAGTTTCAGCCCAGATTTCTATCTCTTCGCCCTGATCGTATGACCGACTTACACCAGGCTGCCATGTCTAGTGGACTGAGTTTAAATCGCCTATTGCAACAGTCATAGGCGGTGGTGCCCAACTAATTAATGTTTGTATCGATGTAGTATTATTTGGAGCTTTATAGACGTTTAAGAAAGTTACCCTATTTACTACCACCCAGCAGTAGTCGCCTGTAGGATTAGAGGAGGGGAAAATTTGGTTTGCGGATATCTTTAAGTTATTTCTGCGGGTGTATGTGACTGCCCGAGGTCTGACATTCACTCCACCAAACGGAACGTGACAGTCAAAAGCAGGGTGCGATTTGGTGATATTAGACCACCAAGGTTCTTGTATTAGTATCACACCAACATCTAGCTCATATGCTCGGGATAGTGCTATGTCATGTGTTGAGCCCCCTCTGCCTATATTGATCGAGAGAAAGTTGATAGTAGGAGAGAGTCGAGAAGGCACCCGTAAGGAGCCATTTATAACTGTGTTTCGGGAATAGTCTCTTCAAGGAATGCTTCTGACATGGAAACTGTTGGTTATAGCCCGGTGCCCTCAGTCTCGATATTCAGAAAACAGGGTTTTAATATAAATAAATGATTCAAAATGGTTGCAGAAGTCGAAACTAAAGTTGATATTTCACGACCGTCAAAATCATTCAACATCAAGCCCTTGATAGGTCAAGAAAACTATAACATTTGGGCAGCCACAATGGTTATCATATGGCAAAGTCTCAATCTATATGATATCGTTGTTGATGGCTTTAAACTACCAGATGACGCCGATTCACAGACTATGCGATGCCACCAGGATAAGTTAAACCAAGCAGCAGCTGTATACATCGAAGTTGTTTCGGATATAATTATAGAGAAGATTGTCGAAATTGAAGATCCACGTTTAATGTGGACATATTTAAAAAATGAGTATTTCAGGGATAATACTTTCGCACTAGTATTCCAACTGTCTAACCTATCAAATCTAAGTTCATCCTATGATAGCTCAACGTCATTATCTTCATTCATCCAACAGTTTGAAGTCGAATGGCTACGTCTTCTTAGACTAGCAAAGGCGTCAACTGACTCCTATCGTCAGAAGTTTACCTCTTTTCTTTTAGAAGATAAGGCAATCTGGTCCGAACTCATAAGAATATCGTAGATAACATCCCTACAAAAGATAAAAATTAATGTTCCGAGCAACTAGATCGAATAGAGTATGGACAATATCGAATGTATAAGAGATTGCTCATAGCTCTGTCTCTAATGCTAATATTCTCCACGAAAGACTAGGACATCCTGGACGACATATTACATCGAGAATACCTCATTCTGTCTCTGGAATTTGTTCCACACAAGATCTACAATACAAATTTTGTCGTGCTTGTAAAGAAGCAAAAATGACAAGAAAAATAAATCGAGAACCAATGAGTGAAGTATCTAAACCTCTGGAAAGAGTTCAATCTTACTCCACACGAAGCATTTTATGGAGAGAAGCCATCTATTGAACATCTTCAACCTTTCAGAAGACCATGTTATGTACATACACCAAAAGAAAAACGACTTCCTGGAAGTAAGCTTATTTCCAGAGAAAAGGAAGGAATATTCGTTGGCTATACCAAAGTTTCATACCATTACAGAATCTTTATTCCGGAAGAGAGAAGAGTTGTTGTCTCGCCTGATGTCAAATTCAAGCCTATCACCCCTCCACATTCATATTCACCTTCACAATTATCTAACTCAAAACCAAATTCTTCACATTTAGATTCTTCACAATCAATTTCTTGTTTCAGTCTCAACCCTATAGAAGAATCATCCTCCGAAGATAAACCTCAAGATACTATTGAACATTCAGTAAGTGGTGAGATTAATATTGATGAGCCTCGGCCTAAGCGTCGCATAAGACCTCGTACTTACAGTGATACTATTACTGGTGAATGGTGGAAACAATCTAATTTACTTTCTCCTGATGCCGACATTCCAAACGAAATTGAAATAGAAAATTAGGCAATGGTCTCAGTCTTAGAAATTTCTGAGCCAAAAACATACAATGATGCTAAAAGTTCATCAAACTGGTTGGAATGGAAGAAAGCGTTCGATGAAGAGATAGCATCACTTCATGAAAATCAAGTATGGCAAGTTGTTAATAGACCTAAAGAACGAAATGTTATAGGAGGAAAGTGGGTCTGTAAGGTCAAAGGAGATTCTCAAGGTCAGGTTGAACGTTTTAAAGCTCGTTATGTGACAAAAGGTTTTTCACAAACACAAGGTCTTATGTGGCTTCAGGTTGGCATATTCCAGTTATATGCCCCTCGAGCGCACTGAGAAATATATTCTTCTTTGGGCGATGAAGATTTAATGTTAACTAGTCTGATTTGATTGCCTTGGCCTTTTGTTGTCATACCTATAGAATTACCTTTTAATGTCAGTTTACTGCCATCAAATATGAGAGCTGTTTCTATGTTAAAAATAGTACAAGCGGAATATATAAGTAAAGTATGTAAATGAATATCAAGATAAATTTTTCCCTGTTTTTTTTTCTAACTTTACTGCGGAATGCAGAGCTAGTATTATACATTATTTCCTATAATCTCTTTCCATAGTCATGAGCACAATTACTATACATCTTACAACTGTTTTCAAAACCTAAAACAGTTATTTCTTGGTATATACATTAAGTTGTCTCAAACCTCAAACAAACCAATTCTTATTGCAACACTCATTAAAAACCAACGCACATTTTATGTACTTTCTTGGAAAAGAGTGGTTGCTAATTGGCTATGATAAAATATGTCAAACAAAAATACTTTTTCCACAAATGGAATGCATTAATGCATTACATTTCCTTGACACTAATATTGGGATACACAATACACCTTTGTGTATCTATGTTTATTATCATGGCTATTCCATGTGCTATATAAAAATAGATCATATCCTAAATCTTAGTAGAATATTCCAACATTCTATCTTCAAGTTCTCGATAGGTTTAGATAAGAAATTTACATTTTCCAGCTCTTCTTGCTCATGCCTTTTGAAACTCTCATTTCCAAGGATAAGAGTATCAACAGTTTGGATGCCTACAATGCCTAAATATTCTTTTTCGTTGCTAATAAGCAAACAAGAATCATATGTAGACGTTTTCATTGAAAGATTCTCCTTGTGGTGATTTTGATAAGTACAGAATCAGAATGCACCTGATTCCGGTAAGCCGTAAAGCGGTCTAAGTATTTGCATTATCAATCCTCTTTTTGTTGTAGTCGCGATTTTCCTGGGAAATATCGCGTAAGTAAAGCTTGTAATTAGGAAAAAGTCCTGGGGAAATTGCCGCGATAAGACGTTGGCTGTATCGTTGCATGGTAGGGTATTGGGTTAAGATTTCGTGTTTATCACCATCGTTATAAGCCTGGAAAACTAGTCGTGACTTTTCAAATGGATGACTTGTACCTTTCCCTTTAATTTCATCCACAAATCGTGAATTAAATAGCCTAACAATTTTCATGGTACTTGGATCATACGGGACAAATTTAAAGACACCTTTTTGCATAAGGCCTCCGATTTCTTTATGTCTACTGTGTTGAAATGGCCTACCCTCTGTAGTGATAATACGTTGGCTTCTCAGTGACATTGCAAGCTCTATATCAAGTTTCTCTTTGCTACTAAGAAATGAAGTAAAGATGGGAATGGCATTGATATAAGTTATTCTTAGAAGGCTTTCATTATATCGTGTAGGTCTACGTCGATCTCGCGGAGGGTTTTGTCTAACTATGACATTATTTGGCGGTGCTTTGGTGCCTTCTGTTGGTAAATTTATATCTTCTTTCAGATATGGCTCAACCACTGTGGATCGAAAATTTGTTGGACCATAATACGTGTCGACATTTCAAGATTCGCCATCTATAGCTAAAAGCATAAATGGTCCAGTCAAACTTCTGTTTTCGTGCCAGACAAAAGCATCTGATTGAAGTGGAGGATCATGTGGGTCTGTTGTCACAGGTCCATTTCTCATACGTAAAGCATCTTGTACTTGTTGACTAGCATGGCATTCACGAACTTCCTTCATAGTTTTTTTGATAACTGCTGCACTTTGTGTAATAGACGCAGCCGGTGGATCAAGCTCTGATAACCTAGGATACATCCCAAACACTGAAAGGGTAGAGACTAGGCCATCTGGTTGTGACTGCTAGTAAGCCGAGAATTACCTGTAGTCTGCAGGTACCCCTGCAGTCTATAATTATTAAGCAAGGGGTGTGCACGGCACAACATCCTCTTTTAAAAGATTTCGTGAATGACCTCACTGACATCATTTCTAGTTTGAGTACCCGTAATCGACTAAGAATATTCTACTTATCTGGTCAGCGAAGAACTAGGAATGCATTCAAAATATGTATATAATGAGTCGTAGATATCTGTAACTTAGCTCTCCATAGTTTAATAATTAATAACCATTATCTATTTAAATGCACATGCTTTCGATAGTTGATCTGTGACACTGGTCCAGCTGTATAATTTATAGCCTTAACGGCCATTTTGAGCATCATATGCCTGTCAATACCTTTGCTTTTAAGCTCATCGCTGATAACTGAATATGCTCTTCGTAACGGAGCATGATTTCTTTTGACAACCCCAACAGACTGGTGTGCCTCAATAGGAACCTCTTTTATAGAAATTGACATAGAAGTGGCATATTGACGGAATTTAGATGAGAAGTTCGTACCCGCATCATGAGTTGTAACATCAGGCGGACCAATATATACGTCAATCCAAAATGCGCGTAATGTATCCCACGTATGTTGGGCGGACATATATTTTCAGCCACCTTGCAACTTCAAATCTCGTAGCCTCATCAACGATATGCAGTAATGGCTGTCCATCAATATACATCACGTCAATAACAATTATATGGTTAAATTCACAGTCATCTTTCAGGTTTAACTTGAATCTCCAAGGAGATCTACTGTGCTTCTGACAAAATGTACAAAATTTAGTAAGACGATCAATAATTTTTGCATCTAATTTAGGACCAGCACGCTATAGTAAGCGGGTCAGCCGTCGTGCTGATGGGTGACTAAATCCTCGATGTAATTGACGTATATCCGTCTCATTTAAATGACATTGCGCATCTTCACAATTTGAGAGGAAAGGTTGAACTATTGATATTGTAAAATTGTCCAACAACATGAACGGGTATCTAAATTTACAAATAACAGGTATTTTTCTGTTACCTTGAATTAAGATATTACTTAAGTTTCGAAGTTCAATCTGCATTTTATACATATCACGGAGACTCAACAAAGAAGGAGTATCAGTATTGAGAACATGAAAAGTCAGGGTCTCGATTGGTGTATTTACATCCACTGTTCCAATTGACTTTACAAAAGTTCCAGCGCAGAGCTGCACGTTCGCTTTACCCGCTCTTGATTTGTTGAGGCAAATATGACTACGTAATCTCTTGAGCGCTTGAAGTTGAGCATATCCTAGTGTGGACTATTGTGCCGCACTAGAATCGATAAAAATGACTTGAAATATATCTGATGAATAGCACCTGTTACTGACATATATTTCCTGAAATTATTCGTTATCGTGAGGCGGTAATCTTGTTAATGCATGTTTTGTTGAAAGTTCATTAAGTAATGATAGGGCTGAATTACCATCAATAGGCCCAAACGATGTTAAGTATGATGAGCCTGCATCTAGGTTTTGGTTTTCAGAGTATCCATCATGATCATCATCTGATATATTACAATTCATAATAAAAATATCGTAGTCATCAGGACCATTATGTGTTGTATCCAATTCATCAGAAACTCCTTCAAACTCTAGGACGTTCGAAGATATTGTTAATCACTTTTTCCTCATTTTTACTTTAAGCCCTCAAGTTTTCTTTTCTATTTCGTAGTCGTTGTCATTGCTATTGAATTTGCTTTTGTCTCGCTAGCTTATTAGATCCCGACTGATTCATGTATTGCAGTTATCGATGGCACACCTCGTGACTGCGCATCTCCAAAGTGCGTTTCAGAGGCTGACACATCAATTATTCGTGATCGTGAGCTTGGCTCCAATAAGACCTCAGCTCTTGGTCGAATCCAGGGTGGTGGCCCAATCGATGCATCCAAAATGGTCGCTCTATTCATGGGCTCTGCCGACAACAGCACTGCAACAAAAGCAGCGCGTGATCTCCACGCTACTAACCTTAAGCGACGAAGTCTAGTAGTACGAGCAGCAAACGGTGGAGCAAAGACCCCCGAGGGAACAAAGGAAACCGGAGTCAAGGCTGCAGTTGGTGCTGGAGCATCAGATCGCACGCCAACAGCTAGTGACGATGGCACCGTCACAATGAACTTTCATCAAGTTAACCAGGATGGTGCTGGCCCTCTTACAGCCATGGTAGACGGAACATCAGTTAGAACAGACAAGGCCGCCTTCCAGAAAGCAACAGTAACCAAGAACGTACCCGGTATTAGTGTTAGTGGATTGTCCGCAGCTGCAGTGATGGATTTCCCAGTCGAGGTCAAAATGCCCGCAGGAATGACACGTGATGCCATTGTTGCAGATGTAAGCAATGTATGTGTGATAAAGCTACAGAACAAGGCAGCAGCAGGATCATTTGGAGGAGCAGTCGCATTTACTCGGACCGCAGCTGCCAAGAAGCGAGCAATCGAATACAACCTCAGAAAGTGCAACTTTACTCGTGCTTTGAACCAGAAGAGACAAGAAGAGCAAAATGCTGCAGCGATAATTGCTGCTCTTGAGGTAACAGGCTCAGCTTCCAAGGCTGAAGACGGACAAGAAGAGAAAGATTTAACTAAGAGACAGCAAGACGAGGCAGCAGCAGCAATAGAAGCACACAAGGCCATGGTATCAGCAGTCTTTGACACAGACTTAGAATAAATTTGAATATAATATTGAGAGGCAGCGTATAGGTTGGGAACATTAAAATTAATATCAACATTTCCTTGGAGGTCAGGTTTAAATAATGATAATTAGAAAAATTATTATTGAAAATAATAAACATAAGATATATTGCACGTGAGGAATTTTCAAACATCGCTTAACTGTGACTCTTTTAACGATTAGCTTAGACAACTAAATTAGGCTTGTCAGCATACGACAGACCGCACGAAGAACCGTAATCGAATTAACTAAATTGGTCATGACGTCATCTGTATTACCCAGAATAAAGTTTTATTATGATTAGCACGGAATTTATTGGCTACGTCTAGTTACATGAATATATTATAGAATAGTGTAGGATGGTCCTCTAACTAAATCTAAGGCTACAATATTATATACCCCTTAATTACATAATCGCTAAAAGAGGCCTAAGGCCCAATCCTAACATTTGCCGTAAATAGAGAAAATGCCATGCCCCAGCATGACGTTCTCTAAACAAATTGTCTAGTTTGTTCAAATTCTTCTACTAATCGTGGCGGTACGTTTCGATCAAGTAACCATTTGTCATATTCTACTGGTCGTCCTGTGAATCTTACCAAGTATTGTATCATTTCTCCACCATTGCGTCGGGCTTGCTTGCGTTGTCGTAATATACGCTCTGGAACAGGTTGTAATGCCATTCCTTGCGCGAACGATCTATGAAACGGATCTTTTGTGGGATCCTGGGCTGGTTCTAAGTGTGCGACACTAATTACAGGGTGAATGGATGCCATAGCTGGTGGTAATTCTAACCTATATGCTAGTCTACCGATCTTTTCCAAGATTCTGAATGGACCTGCGTATTGTTGTGTTAACTTCGTATTTCCCGCGATTCCTGGTACATTGAATCCCCGATGTAGTCGAAGTAATACAAAGTCCCCAGTTTTGAAGAACATTGGCCTATGTCTTCTATCATACTGATACTTCATAAATGCTGCTGCAAATTTGATAGCGTCAATAGCTTCAAATAACGCTGGCCTATAATCATTTACTGGCAGGGGCTCAACTGGAAAGTCCTGTATATCATTATGATGGATGGTGGGTTCTGACGCCGCTCTGGTTGTATGGCCCTCTAGTCCCACCTCTACAAGTTGATATGCCAGCAGATCCGCTGGTTCACGAATCCTAATACCGTACAAGACCTCTGTAGCTGCTTTACCAGTTCCCCGCGAAGTACTGTTTGAGAGTGATGCGCAAAGTTTATCTTTAATTGTAGGCCATAATTCCGGATTTGGCAACGTTGCTATGAAGTATCGAAAGGCAATTTCTACTTGCTGATTCGTACGCTCTGCTGCCCCGTCTGTTTGTGGATGCCATGCAGTTGAAAATAGAAGTTTTACATTCAAATTCTCAAACATTCCTTGCCAGACCTGTGATAAAAACTTTGGATCTCTATCGGAGAAAATTCAAGATGATATTCGAGGATTTTATGTCAGGGCCATTGGGACTTCACGATCTTAAGCAGCTCCACAATTGGCAAACCATGCCGCACACATGGTCTCCCAGAAAAAGTTCTGCGACAATTTACTTTAAATTCCACAAATGGTTTTCGCCGTAAGCCCCTCACAATTCAGTGTAACGCTTAGAATAATTCACGCTGGAACGTACTCAATTGATTTCTCTTAACATAAGATTCAAAGGTAAAGAGAGAAGAAACTACTGTATGGAAATCTAAGTCTATGTACACAGCTGGATCCCTGCAAGGTAAGTCTTGCTGGCCCAGCAACCGCGCGGTTTTATCTATATCACGTGACCATTATCTCTAGTGGGACTTGGCTTCCTAGAGCGGGCTGTCATATCACCCCCTCTTTAAAGAAGTCTATCCTTAGCCATTCATCCATTGCGGAGTCATCTTCCAGCTCACTATAGTCTTCACGCCCTTCCTCGTATGCTTTAATGCATTGTGGTAAATAAGTAGGAGGTCCTGGTTAGTGCGGGTAATTTTCGTGAGACTTGCATAGAAGATACGGCGAGTACAGAAAATTGCTGGCTGGATAGTAGACGGGGTGTTCATCGCATCCAAGCCAGTTAGCTTTATATTTTAATTTTCATTGGACAAGTTCAACGGCACAAATAGAATCTATAGCAAATTCCTTTTCCCCTTGGAACGATAGATAAGCTTTCAGGCTTGTTAAAATTTGCAAGACTTGAGCTTGAACAAACAGGGAATTTTTAAGTATACAAATAATTTCAAATAAATATATCAATGATTTATGAAGAAGTGTGCTAGAATTAACAATTTTTAATCAGTAGTATTTGAAGAAGAATATTTTTTTTGAGAGATGTCTAGTAATAAAGTAAATATAAATCAAATTGTATATTATTATTTTCTCTTAATAATTAAAGGCAGAGCTCTGGCCTATTTATGTACATGTATTTCATAGACCAATTATGTATATTAGTTACTCAATGCATTTCCTACTATAAAACTATAGAAAGTGGTTTTTTGGGACAAAGAAAGTTTTTAAGACAAAACAACATGTCTTAAATAAATAAAACAATGGATAGCAACACAAGACAATAGGTCTGAGCAAAACCAAGGACAATATAAAAAATTCATAACCGGTAAACATAACCTAGAAAACACAATTTTTCTTAGAATTCTAGATTAGTAAATCTTGTAGTTCTATTGAAGATGTTGCTCTTTAACTAAGGACTCAAATTTTCCAACACCCCCCCTGAACGACAAGATTGATAGAATTTAGTTACAATTCCCAAATATTTCCATGCGTAAAGGTCTTAATTTGGGATGAGGCAGCGGTTTTGTGAGAACATCGGCGAGTTTTTTACTTGTTGGAATATATTGTAAATCAATTGTTCCTTTTTCAACACATTCTCGCACAAAATGATAAGCAATGTCAATATGTATAGTCTTGGCGGAGTTTGTTCCCTACGCAATGGCTATAGCACTTTGATTTTCTGTATAAGTGGGCATTTTTTCACCTATTAATTCGACTAAGACTTGGAGTTCTTTCAAGAGTCTTTCAACCCAGATAGCTTGTTTTGCTGCTTCAAATAACGCTACATATTCAGCTTCCGCTATAGATGTTGAAATTGACTTTTAACATCTTGATTACCATGACATAGGACCTCCTCCAATAAGTATAATATACTCACTAACTGATCGACGGCTGGTGATATCTGAAGCGTAATCTGAGTCTGAGAATAATCTAACAAATTCATTTTGTGAAATTTTATTCGGTACCGGACCAAAGCAGTAATTTTAAAAAATAGTTGTGTGTACTTTTATAATATCTAAATACCCGACAGACACTATTCCAATGTCGCTGTCCAGGGTCCGAATTAAATCTCCCAAGTTGTAAGTGTTGGAAGATTGAGTTCCATTTACGGTTTGTAGTCACGTGCCAATATTTGTAAGCAATGCAATGTACATAGAGTAGTTGTTTGTAGAAAGATTTAGATAATTAGAGTAAGATTATTGTCAATACCAAACACGCACAAGGCTAACGTACGTATATAACCGGACTAAACCAACACTGATCAGTGATCGAAAACTTCGATCACAGATAGCTAGGATTTATCTGAAGAGACAAACACTTTTAACAGCAGCTCTGTTCCAAGGTTTTGTGCTAAGGGAAGTTGTAGTATCAAGAGCAGCTCTCGGGATATTACTACTTCTAAGGATCTGTTAGCATCTAGTCGTCAGTCGTTTCTTGACCACTACTATTTGCAACAAATCGCGTCTATCACGCAAAAAGAAAAAGATGAGTGACTCAAAGCTTGATGGAGAATTCTATCGCCAATACAAGGTAGACCTCAATCTTTGGGTAATAACACCAGACTTAACAAAGGAACTCACATGTCCAATTTCTAATGGATTTATGCTATGGAAAATAGGCACATATATTGACTCAGAATACCGTAACGAAGAACTCTGGGACGCTGTAAAAGAAGATTTTGAAAACTGGACAATTGAAAACTTTGAAATTGCTGAAAAAGGAGTTCTCGGAATTTTTCGTGATTTTCTACGTGAAAACAGAGTTTGGGTAGAAATGAAAAGAGGGGTCCGTATTGGGAAAACTCTGCAACAATTGCTACAGGAGGAAAACCCCCATGAGTGGACACAAGACGAAAGAAGTTATGAAAGAAGTAGAATTAAAGATCGACAATTGGGTAAAAATCTAATAGTTAAAGAAAAGAACCATGAAGAATTTACCGTTGAACAAAAATGTGATTTAATTTCTAAAGATATTAATGTAAAACATGAAAGCCCGTTAATTCAATACGGGAAGTTGTCTAATTCATTACAATCTAAAAGTCCCCGCCAGATAGTTTTGATTCCAGAAAGCCAGCAGAACTAGTAAAACTTTATTAAGATGATGAAAAATATGGTGGTGCTGAAGATGTACTAGAGAATAAGTTACAAATTTTCTTTGAGCAATGTAAAACTTCAAGAATTACCAGGGGACAGTTTCATGAGGTATTTTACCTTATGCTAAAAGGTCGAGCAAAAACATTTGACTTTCAAACACTCAGTGGAAATGACTTAAACTTTGATACTCTGGTAAAATTGACCAAGGATCACTTCGAAACTGAGGAGGCACCACAGCAATACCTTCTAATTTGGAAAGAAACATCACTAGCAAAAATAATTACAAAATTTCCGGAAAAGACAATGCTTCAATATCTTCAAATAACAATTGATGAACTCCTACGAGTTCAAGAGGGCTTAACCAAAGAGTATCAATCGAAAAACATACTAAGAGATCAATTAATTAGTGCATGCCGAGGAGTAGAATCTTGTGATTTTGCCTTGTTCAATCCAGCACCTACATTTGAAGGCCTGACACATCAATTAAGGTCATCAATAGGAACATATGAACGGTCTAGACGTGAAATTTCTTCATCCTTTACTACCGATCATAATGACCATGAACAATATTGGGTAGATCGAACATATAAAGGACCAGGAGCATCAAGAAATAGAAATTTTCAAAGACCCGAACGATCGAAACAAGTGTATCAGACTCAAAGACCACCTACATATCAAAAGAAATGCTTTGTTTGTCGGAAGAAAGATTGTTGGTCTACTAAACACACTGCAGCTGAACGTGACGCAGCCTACAAAAGACATGACCAATATGTTGGAGGTATTACTTTGGAGCAATACCACCATTTTCTAATTGATTTTGAAGGATTCGAGGAATTTTCTGTCGCTATTACCACCAGAGATGTTGAAGTTGATGCCTTTCTCGCAGGACTCTTTTTTAGAAGATGACTCTAATGAACAATTCTTGACAGAATTGGGCACAATCAATGGGATTCAAACAATGACACTTCTTGACGATTAGGTAGTTCGACATGCGTTCACTAAATTTGATGAATTTAAGGAATGCTGTATGGAATATAAGCTGACTACTGAAGTATTTACATTTGATGAACGATATTCTTCAGCTGAGTTTCAAGGCATAATGCCAGACACTGGCGCTGCTGGTGTCTCAACTGCAGGATTAGCCCAATTTCACGCCCTTCAAAAACTTCAACCAGTATATCTAAATAACGAAACTTCACAAACTCAAAAGATAAAATTTGGTAAGGGATCTACTGAGTCTATTGGAACAGTCTCCGTAAATACACCTCTTGGAAATATTACATTCCATGTTGTTTCTGCAGATACTCCATTTCTTTACCGTGTACAAGATATGGATTCCATGGGTGTTTATTTAGATAATATTAACAATTTTTTGGTCCAAGGAAGTAAAAATATACCTGTTGTACGAAAATGGGGTCACCCATTTATGCTTCTAGGGAATATGGAAAAGACCTTGGTCTATTGTCATCTCACCGAGACTGAGCTAAAGCAATTGCATCGACGTTTCGGGCATCCATCTGTGCAAAGACTACTACGTATACTTCAACGTGCAGGACATAATTTTGATAGAAAAATAATAGAAAAACTTACAAAAATATGACATCATTGTCAAATGCATGGAAAAGGTCCAGGCCGATTCAAGTTTATATTAAAAGATGATTGTGAATTCAATTATTCTGTAATAATTGATATTATGTATATTGAATCCAAGCCAGTACTTCATGTTATTGATGAAGACACAAGTTTTGAAGCAGCACGATTTCTATCAGATATGACATCGGTCACCGTTTGGAACACACTACGAGAATGTTGGATTGATGCATACCAAGGACCACCAGACCAGATTATACATGATGCTGGCACTAATTTTGCTTCTAAAGAATTTAAACAGTTTGCAAAATCAATGACTATTTCAGTTAAGGAGGTACCTGTTGAGTCCCATAACAGTATCGGCAAAGTTGAGCGATACCATAGTTCACTACGAAGAGCATTTGAAATTATCTCTGACGAGCTAAAAGGAGAAAAGATATCGAGAAATGCGATTTTACAAATGGCCCAAAAGGCTATTAATGACTCTGCTGGACCTGACGGCATTATTCCTACGTTATTAGTCTTTGGGGCATACCCGCGGATGACTGAGATGGATCCACCAGCTCCGTCAGTAACTAGGCGTGCGAAAGCGGTAAAGGAGGCAATGAAGGAAATTCGACAACTCCAGGCAAAAAGACTAGTAAGTGATGCCCTATCAATGCGCAATGGACCAAATACGACTTTAATTGCCAATCTCCCACTTAACTCAAAAGTAAGGGTACGGCGAGAAAATAAAGGATGGACAGGTCCGTATCAATTATTATCAGTAGATAGAGAAACTTATTCAATTGAATTGCCCAATGGACCAGTAAAATTTCGCACAACTGTCGTTAAGCCTTACTATAAAATAGAGCAGAATGATAATCCTGTAATCATTGATCAATCCCTACACTCAAATCAGGACAACCCAATACAAAATTCACCTATGGCAAACAAACTTATCACGCAACAGAAAATTACAACAGAAGAAGATCAAAAAAGTAATTTTAGAATAGAAGATAACCAGCGACGCTATCCTTCTCGAAATCATCAACGTCCTCAAAGATATCAAAATGTAATGGACTCAAGTGATAATTTTGAAAATACAGAGTTAGAGCATTTTAATCTTTTTGCTTCGTTTGTTTCTAACAAAGAACTCGCTGATATGGAGCTATCGTTAAAGCTTCGTAAAGAAGGAATAATTACTACTTCAGGACAACCATTCCAAGAAGCTCAAAGAACGGAATTTGAAGGACTTTTGAGCCGTGATGTTTTCAAATTTATTCAGTGGGATCCAAAAGGAGAGCATAAAGGAGTCAGAGTCTTCAATACAAGATTTGTAAATGAAGTTAAAGGACAAGCAACAAAAAGTCCATACGAAAAATCAAGACTAGTAGTACAAGCCTATCGTGACGAGGAAAAAGCAGTCATTTTAACACAGTCACCAACTGTGCAGCGAGCAAGTCAAAGACTAATAGCAGCGTTTGCACCTTCGGCATTCAACTTGGGCAGGGGTATACGACTTTGTTTACGGGACATCACCCAAGCATATACAAGATCAACTACTCTACTAAATCGACTAGTTCTTGCCCATCTACCGAAAGAACTTAACCAATTTTATTCTCACAACACGATTTTACAAATTAGACGTCCGTTGTACGGAATTCCAGAAGCTGGTACGCATTGGTGGTCTACTTATCACAAACATCATCAGAACAAACTTCTATTAAAAATGTCTACATATGATCAATGCTTACTACATTCAACATCATCTGATGCATTTGCGGTAGTTGCTATGCAAACAGACAACACACTTATTCTTTGTAATGAAAAGTTTTCCGAAATAGAGAAACTTGAGCTTGAAAAAGCCTAATTACCTTCTAAGAAAATTGAAACTCTTGCACCATCTAAAGATTTGATTTTTAATGGTTGTATTTTGAAACAAGAAATTGATAATAGCATTTACATGCAACAAAAGAATCAAGGAAAGAAGATTTAGCTCATTCAATCCAGTAATTTAGACCAACAGTATCGAGTAGAACGAGCTCGAGGAGCTTACATAGCGACAATTTGTCAGCCAGAGGCATGCTTTGATCTTTCTGTTGCAGCGCAACATCAAAGGCCTACGAATGCAGATGCTGTGATTCTCAACAAGAGACTAAAATGGCAGATGGATAACCTTGAGGGAGGATTGAAATATATCGTACTTGATTTATCCACATTAAATTTTTCGTCTTTGTTGATGGTTCTTTCGCGAATAACCGCGACCTTAGCTCACAGATTGGATTCGTTATCATCATTGCTAATGAACAGCTAAACAAGAATGAGTTTATACTAAATGGAAATATTATCCATTATAGTTCAACAAAAGCAAAAAGGATAACAAGGAGTGTCTTAGCATCTGAAATTTATGCCATGGTAATTGGTGTAGATACGGGTATTTCCATAAATCCAACGATTAATTGTATTGTAAAGGAAATGGGGTTCGAAGATGTTCCATTGATTGTTTGCACGGATTCGTTTTCTCTTTTTGAATGCCTAGTCAAACTTGATACTACAAAGGAAAAACGACTCATCATTGACATTATGGCCTTACGACAATCACATGAGCGTCATGAGCTTGCTGAAATAAGGTGGATAAATGGACATGATAATCCCGCAGATGCGATGACAAAAGCTACGCCAAATAAAGCCTTAGAAAATTTTATCAATTACAATCAAATTAGAATACGCATGGAGGGATAGGTAGACCGCACAAATACTACACAACAAGTCTAAACGATAAATAAAGAAGTGCCCGTGTTGGAAGATTGAGTTCCATTTACGGTTTGTAGTCACGTGCCAATATTTGTAAGCAATGCAATGTACATAGAGTAGTTGTTTGTAGAGAGATTTAGATAATTAGAGTAAGATTATTGTCAATACCAAACACGCACAAGGCTAACGTACGTATATAACTGGACTAAACCGACAGTAATGCAGAGAATACTTTGTCAGGCCTGGTTCCATTAGCTGCATAGCCCGACCGCACTGGCGTATGCTGACTCATCAGCTAGTTTATCATCTTCATCACGTGGCAAAATTCCATGGTATCTGTCAGATAGGGAGTTAAAGGATTTGCATCTTGCAGCCCAAAGGATCGAAGTTTGTATAAGACATAACTAGATTGAGAGATTGTTAATGATCGATTCTCCCTATCTCGAGTTATTTTCCAACCAATTATGTCATTAATTAACCCGAGAGCCTTAATAGGGAATAAGGATGCAAATTTTGTCTTTACCCTAACAACTTCATTGATTATTTTTCCACATATGATTAAATCGTCAACATAAACCCCGATGACAATCATTTTCTCCGAGTTGATATAAACGTAGTCATCAGAAGCCGATCTTCCGAATTTCAGTGAAAAAAATCTATCATCTAACTTTTGATTCCAAGCTCTTCCAGACTGCTTTAGACCATGCTTTACTAATTCTAACATAATTAGTAGCTAATATTCCTTCGGGAGACTTCATATATATTTCTTTAGTTAGATCTCCTTTGAGATATGCTGTCTTAACATCGACTTGATGAATTTCCCAATCATGAAAAGCTGCAACTGCAAGGTGTATTCTTTATGAGTCGGCATGTAGAGTTAGTGAATCATTATCTTTATAGTCAACACCATATTTTTGTTTAAAGCCTTGGGCTACAAGTCTAGATTTGTACCTCTCATTAGATTTGATTGCAAAGACCAACCTCGAGCCAATTGGCCTTCTCCCGTACGGAATGTGGATAACAGGCGTAAAAACTTTCTTAATTTCCAATGAATCAAGTTCTTCTCTAATAGCCTTATTCTAATATATATTTTTTGCGGGCCATTGACAGCTTCTGAATAACTCAGGGGAATAGTTACAGATCCTTCTATACAGAATGTACGAGGACTCGGCTGCCATGCCGAATGAGGCTCGATTATATTCCTTATTCGTTTGCTCCTCCTGATAATGGGCTCTGATCTAAAAGATCCTGGCACAATTTAATCTTGTAATGGTACCACTAGCGATAAGATTTTACTTTCATCAATTATTTCTGTAACTGGAGAGCTGAGAATAGTTATATCTGCAGTATTAAAGCTTTCCGTTGGCGCAGAACAGGTGTAACAGGAAGACTCATTTCGGAATCTGAGTCTGAGCTGTAGTTAGAGCTAAAATCAGAATCTTGACTAAAATCACTATAAATCGGGTCATGTATATGATTATCATCTTTTTCATCTGACTGGTTAGTCTAAGTTTGATTCAAGTCCCAGAAAGAATTTTCTAAAAACTTCATGTTTGCTGAGACAACTTTGTTTACACCTGGCTTTGAAGGAATATAAACTCGATACTGAGTTACTGATTCGCAAAACCTAATGAAAATCCCTTTCATGCATATCGGTAGCGACTTATAACGTTTTGGATCTGTCGATTGAATGAGAACGTAGCAAACGCAGCTCAACACTTTAAGATGAGTTAGTTTTGGTACAGAGCCATTCATGGCTTCGAATGGAGTTTTATTCTCCGGGAGTTTTAGCATTCTATTTCTTATATAACATGCAGCAAGAACAGCAGTGTCCCAGAATCGAAGGGATAAGTGTGAATGTGACAACATACATCTTACCGTGGTTATAATAGAATGATTAAGCCTTTCGGATACTCTATTCTGGTGTTGTATATATGGGGCATTGATTTGCTGGTTAATGTCAGGAAAGTCTATGTTCTTATATTCACTTCCTCCATCAAAACGCATTGCCTTCACCTTGTGGATGGTTTTAAGTTCCTTCTCATCTTTGCGCCATCGAAATGGCTTGCTACTTCCTTTTTAGCTTTCATAAAACAAATTTCACTCTCCCTAGATGCGTGATCGGTAAAAGTTACAGAGTATAAGCTTCCAAAAAATACCAGGGACTCTACACTTTCCCCAAGTGTCGGAATGAATAATTTCAAGGAGATTTGTTGATTTTGTGACAGAAAAACGATTGATTTTTTCAACCTGTTTACATGTATTACAGACCTCACATAGCTTTAAATCTCCCCGATTCACTCTGGCCATAAGTCCTATCTTCGCATCTATAGTTGGTATTCCCATACTATCAAAATTAATTTTTTCGAGTAGTTGTGGACTAGCTTGGGCAAACCAGTGATGGATTAGTTTAGCATCCGATTTCTCTGTATTGTCAACAAGTAGTGTATTTTCAAGATGTTTTGACTGGGACGAGAACAGTGAGTTTGTACAGAGATAGAAAGTGTTGAAGCAAAATAGCCCTCCCTTGAGTCTAACAGATGCAATTAACTAAACATTTTTTGATATTACACTAAGCCCATTATTCAAGCTCTTTAATTGAAATCTACGAGACATAAGCTGTGTCCCAGAGATAAGATTTTTTGTGCACGAAGGGACATACCAAACGTCTTTTACCTTGATAGTCTTACTTTTCTTGGTTTTGTCGTAACTGAATGCCTAACCTAGAACAAATATTTGTGGAGATACTACGGTCAAGAAAATAAAAAACATGAGCTCCTTAGTCAGGAAGAGCAAGAATTGATACTGAAATTCCATATTTAGTTAGTCTACATGGAATACGGAATGCATTCCCACTTCCCATTAGATGACTATAATCAATCTGAAGTAACTCAAATTTATACTCTAGAGGAGAGACTTGCTCTAGGATTTTTCGTTTTTCGATTTTCAATTAAAGAGAACACATCAATACCTTAACCCTGGAATATTTCACTGTCGTGAGAGTCTCTATCCTGGATTTGTTGGATTTGACTGGAGTACAATTGAGATTTTGGGGTTCGGGTCATTCTCAAGATTGATGCCCGGGTTTTCGGCAATTGAAGCATTTTGTAACAAAAATTTCAGGCGGTAATTTGGAGATGGGAGGACTAGAGTTTTCTTTCTTAACATGAGTATTTGATGAAGTCTGGCGGATAAATGGGGATGCAGAGCTTTGTAATTCGCTAACAAATTTAGTTTATCTTCGACTACAGTATTCTTGATTAATATGAAGCTCATTGTCCAAGTAGTGAAATCTTTAAAGGGCAGTTGAATAGTCTGGGTTTGTGGCAATAAAATTATAAGAAAGTTGGTGTAGATCCGGGTGTAATTTTCGGAACATATCACGCAATTGTTCAGATTTTTCGATGCGAGCTCTACTAGCTGAAGTAGAGAAACGGCTGTAGAATTGGTTGAATGTCTCATTAATGGACATCCGACATCGACCATACTCAATTCTAACAATTTCACGTTCATTGGGATCCTTAAAGAAACCCTGGAGTCAATCGACCATTTCTTGTTCATACGTAAAAGCTTGGGGGTGGTCTGTCTCCATTCTCTCAATCAAATGAGCAATAGTAGTCCCAGTGGTTTGGGTGATTACATGATCAAGAATAGAGACTTGATCTTGGAAACAATGCTGGTATATGCGCAAATTTGCTTTCATAAAATGCAGGAGAGGCGCCGTCATCGAGTGCCCTTAGTCCATTTGGAACCTGGGTTCAACCGTGATTTCCAAGGTGAAGAGATTCAAAGCGGCGTCGATCTCGTATAGTTCTACCAATACTTGAGTTAGTATTACTACATCATATATCGCTAGCAGATTCATCATGTAAGATTCGGGCTCCTCCTAAGGGTTCAACTGAGCGATTTCCCAGACTTTCTCTTCGGAGCTGTTGTACTTCTCTTTTTATTGCCTGGTTTTCCCCCCTTTGATCAGCCATATCTTCTCGTAGCTCATTGAGTAATTCAAGTAGCTGAACATAAAGGTCAATAGATAGAGAGATGACATCAGTTGTGCCCCCTGCGCAAATTTTTCCATCTTTGCGGGCTTTATATTTTCCTTTCCCCCGCTGTGTTACATGGTTGCTATTTTTTTTTTTTTTCGAATCAACTTCCACTCATTCTGAGGTTGCATCATGTGGTGATAGCAATGAGATATGGGCATTTACAAGAGATAGAGTTGTTTCAGGTTGAACAGGTGTTTGTAATGCCGTTGCTTCATTAAAGTCGAGATTGTTACCCCTTCGAATTAATTGACTGAGTGGAGGAAGTCCCACAGTAGATTGGCGCACTTGAGGAGGTGTGCGTTTCATTTATAGATATATATATTAAAAAAACTGATCGTTGACACGAAGTCTTTGACACGAAATGGTGGGATATTAGATGGGCCTTCCCAGGCAGAAAAGACAGACCTTAAATAATTCGTGCTGGAACGTACTCAACTGATTTTTAGTAAGATAAGATTCAAAGGTAAAGAGAGAAGAAACTACTGTATGGAAATCTAAGTCTATGTACACAGCTAGATCCCTACAAGGTAAGTCTTGTTGGCCTAACAACTGGGCGGTTTCATTTATATCACGTGACCATTATCTCTAGTGGGACTTGGCTTCCTAGAGCGGCTTGTCATATTACCGCCCTGGGGCGCACCTCATTGCCTTCAAAAGGCATTTGACAATCATATTAAGGATGCGATTTAGTCTGGCTAGACCACCATAGCTCTTGTATTAAGAGAACATCAAAATATAGCTCGCAGGCGCGAGCTAACGTGATGTCCTGAGTTGTCCCTCCTCTTCCCACATTGATTGACATGAATTTGAGAGAATAGGAGAAACGATGACCCTGCTAGTCGCCCTTCATAAGCATCTAGTATTATCTGTCGAGGACTCAATAGATGACGCAAGGTGATTTTCAATAATTGTGGTTTCGGGTTGATTCTCTGCTACGATATCCATATCGCTTTATACAGTTGTAGCTCTTTCTTTAGCAATCTTGGTCTGAATCACTGCTTGATATTCCTGATCATCTGCTTGACGAAAATATTTAATTGCTCTTTTGTGGACTTTCCGGCGCGAGTAGGGCGAGCAAAACACTTGGGGCTATCTGATCGATGAGGACTTCCACAGTTTTTGCATTTAGTCGAGGCCATGCACATGTCTTCAGAATGCATAGTTGAGTGACAGTTGCCACAGGAGGGTGCCCTCGAACAGAATTTTGGTGATTTGTGGCCATTGCAACGCTTGCAACAGTCTAAATGGCTGTCTTTTCTTAGATTTCATAATTTTTCCTGATTCCTTGAAAACACGGAATCCTGGGCGAGGGGCCTTGGAGTAATATAACATCCATGTTCGGTGAGGGGCATCAGGAGAGTTACGTTCAAAGAGTCTTAAAGAATCTGGGCGAGCCGAAGACACTCGTTCATTTTCGTCAGACAGCGTCTTTTTAGTTACTTCTGTTCTCCCATCTAATTTCTGAATGGATTTGGATCATTTGGATCATGATTGGCGTCCAATTAGACGCAGCTTCAAATTTAGCGTCGAATGGGCATAAGCGAATCATTGCTTTTAGTAGTTATTCCCGTGTCTTGTCATTGCGGGGGCTCAGAGTAGACCCAGACCGAACAGATTTGATCACGCCTATTGATGTTGGCGAGATTGAAAGTTTCTTTACCCCTATCTCGCGAATTCCAGCTAGGTAGAGCCTACGCTACTCGTGGTTATTTTTGAGCCAAACAAACAGTGTTGTATCCCCGAGACAAGTAACCTTCTCTTTTCTGCTTGAAGGGATATTTGTTATTAATCTTATAGAACCTTGAGTGGCTTGTTTTCTGTGCTTTGTAGTCTGTAGAATGGGCTTTGTAGTAACTCGTGATTTCTTATATGCATTTCGAATTACACTTGACCAACTGTTTTCCATATTTGGTGATATATTTTGTAAGTGATTGTTAACCTGTATATTCCCATGTTTAATTTTTTCCACTAAAGTTTTGCGAGGGATTGCCACTATGGACGGTTTATTTGATAACTTAACTTTTATCAGGCTGATTACTTTTGATATTCTCTTTTGTAAAGTACTTAGTGCCAATGGGTAAGGTATCTGCTGCCGTAAATTCTGAGATGGCAGATCGAAGATATGCTTGAATAGTTTTTGCCATTTCTTTCTCAGCTCTCTCTTAGAAGTTGGATGCTATACCATCGATAACACTAGGGAAACAGGTGCATATAATCAGACGGGTATGGCATGCTTGCTTTTATAGTTGCCGTGCCGCAAAAATCTCCGCAAGCTCACGCGGTAGGTAGGGGTGTGTTCCTTCTATTTCGCTTGGATAATGCATAGTAACCGATCGAGTAGTGATTGAGGCTATTCGCTACTCGCTTTATTGGAGAACTGGGCTCAAGAATTTTCCTGTTTAACACTTGTTCGCCAAGTTGATTATTGTCTTGCGGAGGACGTAGAGGTGTTGCGATGTTTTGGAGGGGGATGGGGGGTATAGAGGGGATTAGGGAGCTTATTCCCGTCGAAGAAGCTTCACTCTCAATAACATATGTTATAGGCGCCATAATTAAAAGTACGTATTGATATGGATTGTTAAAAGAGATTCTGAATACATTATTAATGTTGGTTATGTCTACAATGCGAGATCACGAAGTCAGCCTATCAGGCATGACTTACTGATAAAACCGATTACTAATCATATCCGTATATCGAAAGGGATGCGATATGTTTCAGATAGTAATAAGAATTAGATAGTTGAATGGTACAGTAACAGATATTTCCTTTCACAGTACTAGTGCTACAGCCCTGTCAATAACTGTTTTTATTTTCCTTAATTAGAGCACATTGACTGGAAGCAAATAGAGATGTTTTTCAATCTCGATTGGGAGGGAAAGTATTTGTAGTGTTTTAAAACTTATCTATCGTTCATTTCTTTTTTCAATTCCTTCATGAGCTATGTAATTCTTTGAGAAAAAGGGCTGCTGCTGCCATCCTGCACCATTGTGTCGACAATGATCTTCTCATCATCATCATCGGGGACTTAATGAGCTTCAGTTGTTTCCCCTCAGTTGATTTGAGAAGTTTGTTGGTACATCTGTGCCTAGAACAGTCCAGTCATGGTCATATTCGTTTTATTATTATTGTGATTTACCTGTCTGGGTTTATAGCCTCGTTATTTTTTAATACTTTTTGGTAGTTTCGTGGTTATTAAGATTTAGAGATTCTACTGTTTTCCCTTAAGCAATTTAAATCAATATTACACGTAAAATAAGTAAGTACACGAGAGAATATATTAAGACTGACAATTATATACATTGGACACAATATTTTTTTACACCTGATTGATTTTATTGTACATTTTTTAAAATAAAAGACGGAAAAATTCTTTCCACTAGTGTACATTGAATGTAATTTGTTCTAGTTAATGGCAGTTGATTTCTTCCTTGGGTATCAAATCAAATTTTGTTACAAAAAAAGTGAATCGTCATTTTCATTCGTACTGGGTCTCCGTATGTTTTCCAACCCCAACGATCATATATATCATTAAACATGTTCGTAAATCCTGATAAGTCTCATTCAAAGTCCAGCTTATTTCCTGTCTTTTTTTTTTTTCATATTACCTAATTAGATAGAAAGGTAGATGAAAGTGAGATTTCAAAAACAAAAAATCTTAAAAAGATTTTTCGAAAGATTTGTCCATTGGTGACACACCGATGTTTTTTTCTTCTTATTTTATTTTTTTTATTATTTTCATAACATCAGGTTTTTTCATTTGTCTTGCACCATGGGTGCCTTAAGACATCCTCTATCGTAGCTCTGGTTTCAACATTTCGGTCAAGCATTGCACGAATCAGGCTAAGATTATCTTCGTTCATAACATAAGGAATTCGTAAATTACCTTCTTTAATCTCATCAGGAGTGCAGAATGGCTTTTCTTTGTAGACAATAGTATAGAGGAGAATACCAAGTGCCCAGACATCTTGTTCTTTGCCACGATAAGGTTTTCCAGAAAGAATCTCGGGTGCTGCAAAGTCTAATCAATTGTCAGTTCGGAAGTATCTGAACGTGGCTTAAAACCAAGTTTACCGATTGTTCCTACAAAGACATCGAAGGGACCATTTTTGATATATGCAGCACTACCGAAATCGATGAGTTTTATTTTCCCTTCCCTATCTAGAACTACATTTTCGTCTTTTATATCTCTATGCACGACGAACGCTTTTGTATGGAGATGGCAAATCGCTTGGGCTACCTGGACAAAGATATTCCGACATTCATCCTCTCCCATGTTAGTTCGGAGCTCAATATAGTCGAAAAGATCCATGCCAGGTAGGCCATGTGGTACCGTCTCTATATAGTAATTGACTTCATCTTCGAAAAAATCGGCCATTTCAATAATATTAGGGTGCTGAAGACCACCTTGACGAAGAAAATCTAAAACATGGATTTCTAAAGGTACCGTCCCTAGTCTTCGATCCCGAGTCCAAGTATCAATAAGTATACGACGCTTGGTGACGTACTTGATCACCATCTTTCGACTGCTATCTTTCTTGTACCTTACTAACTTGACCTGACCATACGCGCCTTCTCCCATCTCCTCAAGGATGACAAAGTCATCAATGGTTTTTTTCGTCACAGGTTTTAAAACTTCTTGAGTAACCTTAACCTCACTGTCGGCCGTAGAAATGAAAGGATCGTAAACGGAGAATTTTTCTAATGATAGATTGTGACTTTCTTCTTTTTTCTTGATCTTGTTCGAAGTGTACAGGTCTTCGCAATTGTTTCTTTCAGTCTGCTTCATCATAATTGGGCTCAAGTTTGCTGTTGAACAATGGTTTGTTGTTGCCATAATGTGCGAAATCATAGTACGGCGGGGTACAACAACAGAGGCCCGTATGTATCCGTGGTCTGCAAGCGGACGTTTGGTCTACTTTAATAAGAAAACTTTAAAAATGACGGATTAAAAATAAAAAATATTGCATAACATTTTTGTGCATTTATTGGGACGTTAATGAACCTACGTACTTTTCGTATAATTAGATGGGAATTATCCACTGTAACTCACCACGTGCGTTGAATTCTTTTTTCATTCAGCATATCAACAGAGTCAAATCCCATTGATATTTCCGTTATTATCACCCACCAAGCTAGTAGCACTTCTTATATAGCGAGAGAGAATTAATTACTTTCACATTCCGTGGCTTAATAAGTTCATGAGCGTCTTGCAGAAGTTCAAATATGTTTTTTACACATTGCAAGGCCAGTCATTTTAATCTAGCCAAGGGTCTCTAGATGCCCCGAGGAAAAAGAAAGCACCTGCCGTCTCTGCGACTTTCAGAAAATTACTACCTGCTCCCTGTGACTTTCCCCTCTCTTGAGCAAGCTAGTCGGTAAAGGATCGCCAAAGAGTGTAAAAAAAGAGTGAAAGGGAAAGTGTAGTGAATGCATTTTGAAGAATAAGATAGCGTTGATGCTAGTCACTTGCCACAATCATTCATCGTTCCATTACGTGAGTACACATGCTACATACTACCTTACGGCCGAAAAAAATTTGAGCTAAATTCTTAGTGTTTTCGCTGTTCACTCATCTATACAACCTTCGTTGGTGGCAAAAGTATGTTTTTTTTTTTTTTTTTAATTAATTATGTAGAGAGGCAACAATTGTTGTTGTTTTTTTTGGGGGGGAGTTAGTTTAAGTCTATTTTACTATTTTCCTAATTAGATGCCCAAAATATCCTTACTAAAACAGAAAACTAACACTGACGTTTTTGGACTGATTTGAGCCCAATTTGGTTAGCTCTAAGTGAAGCCCGCTTTTAACCTTTTTCAACCCCTGTAGACTCTCTTCACCCCCTGTCCGATATGCAATGCAATGCAGCGCCACTAGAAGAGTGCTTGCTCGGATCTGCGTCATTGGTAGCCGCTACAGCATGCAGATTGGCTGAAGTTCTGCGACAGCACGGCCCTGTGACGCAACTCAGAATCTTCTGTTTCAACTCAGCATGTGTGTCATCTGTTCCAAGAATAGAATTGTTACTAACCAGGCTGAGCTCCACGTCGGCAGCGACAGCTGCTGGTGTATTCCTATTGGCTAATTTGGCATTGGGTGCAGGGGGGATGGAGGGGAGGAAGTATCCATCGAATCTCGATCCTCTAAGATTCATTCGCGTTGTGCAAATTAGTCCGTTGTCTCGGTAAGCCTGCTGGCTTGATGTTGGCCGCGCAACCATGCACACCGGGGAAGGTAAATAAACCGTAAATAATGAGTGACTTCCAAGTCATCAAGACATTCGATATATAGCTAGTACTAAAAGAATTGGACATGATGATATTAATTATCCTGAAAGAGTTATATGCTCTGAGTACCCACCATAAAATTGCTAATTTTCTACTTTTCTTGTAATATAGGCTCGAAAATTCAAGCTAACAACACTATCTACTCTAAAGAAACACAACATTCGAGCCAGTGAGAAGTGATGAGCACACTAGAATAGGTACATTTAAGTTTCTCTCAATTAAAAACATAGCTATAGATAAAAAATTAAATTTCATCTCTTCGCAAAACTTAAATGAGCTAACTAGCTTTCCCAGATCCTAAAAAAATGGATCAAGATTTTGTACGGAATGAAAGTCGAGGACTCTGAAAGTTGATTTAGCTAACCCCTTTGTGGTAAAATTAGATGTTGTGTAGGGTATCCAGCCATGCACGTACATGCATGCTATGACGCGTTAAACATATAAATATAGGTAGTAGCTAATATATTCACAGGTAAACAGAGAAGGATTGATACCTTACGTACACATATATATATATATATATATATATATATATTCCTCTAAGACAAGCACACTGACGTAGGAAATCGGTCCTACCAATGAATTTTGACAATAATTCCACAGTAGCATCTTGTTATACTCTCATAGTCTCCAAAATAACTTTTTTTTCCCTATAAAGAAAATACCGATGGCATTCTTACTTGAGCCCATGTAATTGTCTCTGCATAAAAGGTCGGGATATAATTAGGTCATTATAGTGACAACGCACTTTATCTCTAAAATAGAAACGGGAATCATAGATAGATCAAAATTCGATAGATTCGCTCAATATTTAATTTCTGATTTCCGCACTGTTTTTAAATATCATAAATTTAATTTCATATCACGTGCAGATGAGTTTATGCATCAGTCGTGAGGCGCTTTAGCAGCGAGTCGAGGGTGTTAATACAACATTTGCCTTAAATCAATCAAATTTCGCTTCATATACACACATTTAGTTTTACATGGATCCAAAATATGAGTCTAGAAATTCTTATCCCTGAAGATAAAAAATCCTTTTTATTTATTTTTATCTTTAGCCAAAAAAGTCAGAAATCAAAGGTTCTTCTTTTTATCGCTTCCCGACTTGTGTTCTTTTGCTTTAGAAGCTTTCTCTAGTCGTGAAATAATTGTCTCAGCTCCAATCCCGCCAAAGACCAAGCCAACGCCAATCCACTGCGCCTTCACCAACTTATGACCAAACCAAATAACAGACAAAATCATAGTTAACATCTTTCGGGTTAAGGTTATAGTAACGAGAAGAAGTGACGAGAATGTAGATAGTGTGTAAACTAAAGAGAAGGAGAAAAAATCATAATCAGTAAGTCAATTAAAATTATAATCTTGTGGGTGTATGGTAATTAATGAGAAAAATGACGTACAAATAAAGATTTGGCCAATAGCACCGCAAATAGCGAAACCTAAAACATCAGCCCACACTTTCGGATGACGAGCCATAAATGCTAATGCCTGAGTGAGCTCGCTTCCACTGCTAGAGGCAATATTTAATCCTAGATATTCTCCGATGCCCATCGCAGAAAGGTGTGGAGAGAAGAAAAGATAGGATAATGTCAACACTGAGCTAATGATGTTATTGGCGCACATCATTTGTGGCCCTGTGTATGGTTGAAAGGTTTGAAAGATATAATCTTGGGTAGTGTTTGTAAGACCATCAAAAAGTAAGTTGATCCCAAGTAGGAATAGGCCCCAAGTACTATTGCGCTCTGAACTGGTAGATCGCTTAGAAGCTTTTTTGGGGGAAGTGGCGTATAAAGTGAAAATGGCAACGCCAGCAGTGACGGCAAATATAACAAGGTACTTGTACAGTGGGTAGCTTTTTCGGAACACTGTAACGTTCAAAAACATGACGGGTAAAAGTTTGCATGATTTGGCGAGGATAAAAGTGATGTAATCAATGTGAGAAAGGGATGCATAGCCAAAAGGAGAGGCAAGAGACGAGGTTGTAGCGACAAGTAGTAACGGCAGGATGATGCGCCCATTAGGAAAGATCGGGGGTATCGACTGGCTATCTTTTTTTCCTTTCGATCGACGAAGATATGCATATCCAACAGATGCCGCAAAAATTGACTGAATGGTATTGAGGAAGACGGGGAATTTGAAGAATTCTGGAGACGTATTGGAGCCATATGGTGTAGTTGTTAAGCGTTCTTGAAGTAATGCCCAAGTCAGGCTGCCCTCAATAGCAAAATCAATATGCTTATATATATAAATATATATATGAATATATATTTATGAATTATAAATGATGAAGTTATATAGGAACAGATATATAAATAAATTATAGAGCAATAAATAGTATTATATAACTCTATATAAAATGTGTATTTAGTGTAAAATAAGATTAGATGATTGGTTACATCTTAAGAGAAAGCAAAGAGAGATATAGAGAGACAGAGTGAGAGAAGGGGAGAAATAAAGGTAGTAAACGAAAAAAAAACATGACTATCTTACAATGATCCGTAGATACCACTCACAACGATTAAGAATTGGAGTACTCCAGCTGACTCTCTCTCTTGCACCTCCTGTTTCTTCTTCGTGTTTTTCGACGGTCGAGGCGATCTTCTATTTTTGGTAGCTGCTGTTGCTGTTGCTATTGCTTTAGACGAAGGAGAGGGAGAACTTTGAGTAGCTGTTGCTGGTTTCAGCGAAGAAGAAGATGACTTCTTTTTGACATTTCCCGTTTTTCTGGAAGCCATTGTTTTAGAAGCTTATATATATGAATATATTTTTTCCTTCCTTTCTTTCTTTCTTCCAATGCCACCCTTTTTTCGGGTTGTTTTTTTTTTAAACAATAACGAATGAAATATTCTACAATATCATTCAATTCCTATTTGAATCAAAATAATTCGTTTCCCTTTTGTCCTTTTTTTCTTCAATACACGGTGTCTTTTTTGAACGAGTGTGGGGTGTTATTTCATCCGGGGTTGATATAAATACAACTTTTATTAAATAGTGTTGACGAAACAAACAGAATTTACCTTTAATTTTGGTAATCAAGTTGAGATCTATATTTGAAGAAAAAAATAGGGATTGATATGATTTTTTTAATTGCTTCTTTTTTCAAAAGGTATGAATTGTTTCCTTCATTGTAGAAGGCCATGTGCAAAGACGGCTCATTATTGTCTTACGTAAGTAAATTCTAAAAAATGTGTATCAAATAAGTAATACTCTAACATTAACTTTCAAACACCCTGATACAAGAACCTATCCCCTTTGCTTCAGGAGACAAACAGTGTACATAATGAAATCATTCTCATACACCTTTTCCATTTACTCCCGCAAATCTGTTGTTGTTTTTTCATCTTATTCCACGTGCGTTCAGTCATTTCAAAAAACATATCTAAAAGCGATCTATTAACATCCAGCTCTTGAGGCCCTTACTACTCTCATTAGTTCAACACTCCTTGCTTTTTTACAATCAACTCAATCTTACAGCACGTGAAATCAGCGAAACTTATTTATACAAACATAAATAAATATTACATTAACTATTTCAACTTCAACTTGCCGCATTAATATTATTTCCAGTCTATTATTTACACTTGTATATCTACATATTTAGAAATTTTCCTTCACTTCCAAAACCCTTGAAGTGTAGATAAAACAACAGGAAAAACAAAAGGTGTCATGTCCTTTGACGATAAATCTGCGATTCTTGAAGCTTATAATGCGGTTCGCGACGATAAAGATGCAACTAATTGGTTAATTTTATCCTATGTCGCGGCCAGTGGAGATCGGTTAAAGCTGGATAGTTCAGGCACCGGTGGTTTGTCTGAATTGGTCGGAAAATTGGATCCAGCCCAGGCCCAATATGCCTATGCTCGAGTCGAATACGCTAATGATACCGAAAGTAAGAGGGTTAAATTCATTTTAGTCATATGGATCGGTGAAGATACCAAAGTAATGCGGAAAGCCCGAGTAAGCATTGAGAGTGGAGCTGTCAAGCAGATTTTGGGTCATCATAGTATTCAAGTTGATGCGAGAGACAAAGCGGACTTGGATGAAAAAGAAGTTGTAGCTAGGTTACGGAAAGCCGGAGGTGCCGACTATAACGGTGGGAGAGGCTAGTTAAAAAAACTAGCAGCAAAAGCACCTGTCTTGCCTATCAACACCATACGATTGATTAAAAGCTTACCATCTGAATGGAGTTTATAATCTGTAGTTTAAAAGTGTCATTAATTCACATCCATTAGGTTTTTACAAGTATCAGGCTTAATGCTCCGGTCAAATAACTTTACTGTATTCAGATACGTGAGGTAATAGATACAAGAATATTATCTTAGTTAAGTTGGAGTCGACCAATTTAGTGACATTTCAAATATGCCAAATATGCAGCTGAACTTACAGAAGTACGTATATTACTGGTGTTGTCAATTTTCTACAATTAAATTTATTTACATCTGTCCGCCGAAACCGAGGTTTCAATACTTCTTAAATATATACATAAAAAAGCAAAAAGTACAGCCCAAAAAAGCCACGATTAGCTGAAATTTAATAAGAATACCTGGAATGGAGTTTTCGATCTCTTAGTTCTGTCGTAAGCGATTGGTTTTATTGTATAATGGTTCTAGTGGTTCATTGCTTTTCAAATGGTTGTCATAACCGCATATGAACGAGATTAGGTCGGTTCTCGTGAGTTCCTGGTAGGAAGTCGGACTGACGTAGAATTCGGGACAGGATGTCGGTGTCCCTAGTTGTTGAATGACAAAGAGAAATCCTGATCTACTAAATTTGGGAAGACAGATGAATTCCAGTAATAAAAGCCATATAAAATGCCCACCAATGACTGTAAACTTTGTTCAGTCGATAACGACAAGCAGTGCCAAATCTGATTGACCAGAGTCGACAAGACTATTTTTTTTAAAAAAAATGAGATTTGTCGATGATATTCGACGGAGCAATTAAAAAAGCAATATAATATCGAGTACCGGTCTGAAGGAGAATTGAAAATCTATCAGCTGAAAAGTTTTATATTAGAGCAAGATTGAGAACAAACCTATTCTTGTGGACTATCCTGACTTCGACGCATTTTTTCAGCTTCAAGATTCTCGTATAAAAGGTATAGCGCAGTCTCATTCGCTTTAGCGCTACCCATTATTGTGAACATACGTTCACCGGTCTCATCATGTGGTGCCTTGGCTATACTGATTCTAGCACCAGATGTCTTTCGAATTTCACTAATCTTACTACCAGCTCTGCCAATAATACATCCAACCATATCTGATGGAATGCTTATATTTTGTGTCTGGAGCTCTTCTCCACTCTCATCATGTGTAAGAGGACCTCGTTGACCTGCTTGTGAATCTGAGCGACGATTGTAATAGCGAGGTGAGTCATTACTAAAGTCAGCTCCATTTCCAGTACGCATGACCCGTGAGTGATAATCACCACGTCCATTCGTGAAGCTATGACCAATGTTATGATTTCCATTTATTTGGGTCCGAACAACTGGATTGTAGAGCACGGTGCCTGTACCATGTTGCCAATCATCGACCAAGCACTTACAGATCTCCCATACAGCCTTTTGAATACCCTCAGGATTTCCCTGTACTTCAACAATTCTTTCGGTTGATTGCGGAAGCATTTCTTTTTGTGCAATCATCCGAACGCCTGAAACATCCTGAATGTGTTTTATTTTGAGGCCTTGGCGACCAATGATTGTCCCCATTTGATTATGCGAGATCAAAAGTTTCATTGCTAACAAAAAAAGATAAGTTTTTAACTAAAAGCCACCACGATGTAGTCACTTACGATGAGTACCAGTATTTGGTATGACACCTCCCATTCCTAGCTGAAGCGCGCTTTGAAGAAGTGCTTTAGCAACAATTGCGTAAGCATTTGCAACAGAAGCACAAGGCCCAGTTATAGTCAAAACACGATCGTGAACACCCTGAACAACCTTGCTGACGCCAGCCTTGACTCCAGTCTCCTCACGTAACTCCGCAACATTTTTACCACCTTTCCCGATGATAACACCAGCCTCTTTAGAAGAAACAATGGCACGAAGAGTCATAGGGGATTCAGCATACTCTTCATCTGTTTTGGGAAGTGGATTTCCATCTGGTCCTTGGCGTTCTTCCCCGTTATTAATATTGAGACCTTCGACATATTCGTCGCTATTTATTCCGTTTTCGCGTTTAATTTGTGGAGATGACATCACAATAGCAATGATTCTAGCGATGAGTTTCGTCGGCAGTAATGAATAAAATAATTATGGTGTTTAGACTGTATATCCCAATTAAAACGTAGTGTGAGGATTATATGTAGAGATTATGAATTGGTCGATCAAAGACAAATAATTATGGAAAGTAGAAGTTTGGATGTAACAGCTGTAGTAGTGGTAGCTGTCGTGGTTGTGATAATGTTGAACAAAGGGTAAAGGGGAGCGGGTGGACGTAAGAAAAGGATAGATTTGAGAAGAGTTTTGGGAATGGAAGGAATGGTCGGTGGTTGGTTGTTATGTGAAAATTGTGGTGGTGGTGGGGTTGGACTTTGGATTTGGACCGGGGCGTGGGAGCCTAACGAGATGAGGAAAGGATTACTTACTTGGGAGTGTGTAGGCATAATACACATCATAACCGAGCTTCGTGTTGCCAACCTGCACAGTCTTTACAACAGCCAATATTTAGAACTAGATCCTTAGAACCCCTCAATTTGTCCATTATCTCGAACTACAAAGCGTTGAATAGCCAATATTATAAAATGCAAGCCTTGGCACAATTTATCTGACCTTCTGCACACTTTCAGAGCTACATGTGAGAACAGATTTTCGATGGCAATGGGTTCCAAGGCGTGCCTCATAGACGGAAGGAGCGACAGCATCATCCGCTATCGCCAGTCTTTGAACATTGTACGGATCTAAATTTTCATCCAACGACGATCAACCAAGGAGTGGGGGTTTTTTTCTGATAAATAATCCGATCAAATTATGTTTTTTCATTTGACCTAGCAGCAGTCCAGTTGGCACACCTACTCTAATTCACATGGGAGTGTAATATTCAAACGTATTGGCTATATATCTGCTCAGCTCAACTACCGTATATTTTAATAATATTTTTGCTATCTATGAGCAAGGGTCCCGGAAATCTATTATACCTAGCTTCCTCTTAATATGGAAGAGTTACTTACTCCCTGGTGACCAAAGTAAAGACTATGAAGAGTACGACGGGAAGTGGATATGTTCCTTACGATTGGGACAAACTATACACACCATTTTCCACGCTTGGCGAAGGAATTTTTTATTATCCTTAAAAAGGGCAAAAACTAAATGATTAGCAATCAATTAAACCTAGCCACCAAAAGAAAAAATAAGAGGAAACCTACGATCAAAACACCAAAAATCTGTTTAAAACAACAGACACAAACATAGCTAGATCCCTGCTATAATGGATGCTCATTGTTGAACGCATCTCCTGCAAAGAGTGGTATAAGGTGTGATAGGACAGCATAGAACCGGTGTCACAAAAAATTCTGTTGGCTCAAAGTAATTAGTTTTAAACAGCCACAGATATTTACAAATTGCAGGCACTTGGTTCTGAATGCTCACTTTAGTGCCATCAGGTAGAGTTGTGGATTTTCAGCGTTATTTGATTGATTGGAATTGGAAATCCCTGTTCCTTTCCAAAACTATAACCCCACAATTAGCTCTAGATCGAATGGAATTCATTTTGCCTCCATATGAACCAAGCGAAAACTAGAAAGTCCTCTGGTAAAATATATCTTCAATGCCAACAAATTGTCTCAACTTTTACTTTCATCGGCACTTGCATAGTTATCTTGCTGTAATGAGGCAATATTGAAAATAAAAAAAACTTGAATAGTTTAGTACAAAAACAATATCGGTGCAAAGAGGCAGGTATATGGCGTTGTGATATCTGCCACGAAATCAGATTCTGCTGAGCTAGAGAAGAGCTCCATGTGTTCAATAGTATTAACACCTGAAGTACATAATGATCCAATCCTTGCATGATCTTCAGTAAATCTGAAGCGGAAACTTGAACCTGCACGGATTCTTTGCTAGTCTAGCGTTACATATTTTACAGAACACAGGGTGTCTTAAATCTGCACGAGATATATCTATTTTTTTGTTTTCATGCGAAAAGGGACTCGACCCCAAAACATATTTTCCATTATTGTGATCTCCTGTGTAGTAAAAGAAAGCAGGAAAATACTTCTAGGCACAAAAAATGAGTAAAATAAGTGCTTTTATGAAACTTTCATCTTTTTTTGGGAGTCATTATAATAAATGGATACCTGTAGATCATTCTCTAATCGAACAGGCGTTACAGTCTCATCACGCAATAACACAAGAAAAGGGGATCTTCATAGCTGGCAACAGCAATAACGGCACTAATTTGTGAACATTTGTAATTTTAGGAGCACTTAATTATACCTTTGTGTTTTTTTGTAATCAACAACAAAAGTATGGTTTATATTTAACACATGAAGCGTACCCATGTTTTGTAATCCAATTCATTCTTCACGAAAATCTCAATTTCCTTTGCGTTCGGATTCCAGGCCAATGTTAATTGAACCTTACGCCACGCGGCTTTTTCAGCGGTCACATGACTGCTCTTCGAAACAAAAAGAGCCGTTGTGGATTCAAAAAAGTTTTACATTACGTGATCATTTAGCCGAGATCCCTCTGAAGCTTATATTAAGGTGTAGGAACGTGTTATTCTCCTGCACAGAAAATCATCTTCCATAACACTATTGCGTCAATGCTTCCTATATACTTCCTCACAATTATATTTAGCTTTAATGAAACTTTAAATTTAAAATGCAATCAACAAGTAAAACTTGCTTGAATGCTGCTATAAGTGCATGACCGAGAATTTTCTTATAAGTAACAAATGCCAATAACAAAGTACCTGCTCTCGTCAATCGAAGAAGCACGTATTGCCTTTTAATCAATGGCATAGTTTTATTTACGAAATCACATCTTGGAACTCGCCGGTATATTTCACGATCTCTAAAGCTTGTAATTATGTTAATAAATTTTTGAAATAACGTCAAATACAAGCACTTTACATCATTTATGATTTTAACCTTGACTAATTGCCGGATTATTTTGGGTCTTGCTTGACCAACAGAGTACAAAAAGGAAGCCTAGAACCAAAAATTCTTATCGAGCTTTGCCCGAGCTAATGAGATGTATCTGGCTTTGTGGTGGTGGCTGTTGTTTCAGACGTCACTGCACCACTGATTCCTTTTGTATCAGAATCTTTAATTTTAAATTGCTGTGGGGATAAATCCCGCTTTAGTTAGTCTTCAACAATGAATTGGTAGCATAGAGGTAGAATGAGTTGTTTTGTAACAGTATTCTTCAATCAAGACTATCTTTCGTTGAACGGAAACCTATGCTTCAGATACGCCATTCGTATTTTACGCCATATAACAGCATTTTTTCATTCTCAGAAGCAATTAATTTTTTTTTAATTCGTAAGACCTTACTTAGACGCCATTGGAGATTTTGTCATAATCTTCTAACGATAAGAATCCCAGATGTAGATAGTATAGCTTAGCATCAACTATACTTCCAGTGGCAGTAAGCAAATAAAAGAAATGGGCGGCATGATAATAATCAATTTTTCTTTTCGATACTTCTCCAAGAAGTAAATCATAAATATCATCAAGAGATATTTATAATATCCAATCACCAGACTTTTGACATTGTCATTAGTGCCTCTATCTCCACTCTCGCGATGACAACGAGAGATCTGGCGATCGATGCGAGTCCTAGGACAAATAATGTGAGCATGAGCTTATTTGTCGTACTTGTAGAGCTAGCTAGATATGACCAAAATCCCACATTTTTTTCAATTTTACGCATATAAACCCTCATATCTCACGCAATTTTGAAAATTTCAATTAAAGAAATATGGATGATCAAGTAGACGCTACTTGCGAATATATGAGACATAATTCAGATGCAGAAATAACTACGGTGGCGCGACAATTTCAAGTAACACGCGACCGTTTTCGGACACGAGCTCAAGGAGGTTTAGGTAAGAGAGGCCTAAGAGTAGCGACAACGAGACATTTGGCTGTTGAAAATATTTCCATTAGTCTCCAATTCTATTCAATGACCCGTATCAAGTTTACGGTATGTATTGAGCTTATTATGAATACAGTAATTTAAGTTTTTCGTTGAAGTCATTATTGCTTGAAGCGGCCCACATTGTAGAGAACTGGGCCAGGCGCTTTATAAAGCGCTACAACTACAAAAGGGCTCATAAAAAAACTTAAAGGTAACATGCATAGACTATAGCAATATATCCAAAAAATTATTTAGAGAACTTTGGACTAGTGTAAGCTACAGTCATTAAATTATGCAGTCTATTTACAAAACCAGTCCTATCTATGTTCTCTAGTATCTTCGGAAACGAATACTCGTCCCTTATGAAACTTTTGAACCTATTGAAGAGCCCATCAACTCTATTCAAGCCCCTACTAGCACTTATATTAAAATAAGGGATATTTTTGAAGAGCATTTTTGTAGTTGTAGCGCTTTATAAAGTGCCTGGCCCAGTTCTTCTCTACAATGTGGGCCGCTTCAAGCAATAATGACTTCAACGAAAAACTTAAATTACTGTATTCATAATAAGCTCAATACATACCGTAAACTTGATACGGGTCATTGAATAGAATTGGAGACTAATGGAAATATTTTCAACAGCCAAATGTCTCGTTGTCGCTACTCTTAGGCCTCTCTTACCTAAACCTCCTTGAGCTCGTGTCCGAAAACGGTCGCGTGTTACTTGAAATTGTCGCGCCACCGTAGTTATTTCTGCATCTGAATTATGTCTCATATATTCGCAAGTAGCGTCTACTTGATCATCCATATTTCTTTAATTGAAATTTTCAAAATTGCGTGAGATATGAGGGTTTATATGCGTAAAATTGAAAAAAGTGTGGGAAATGGTGGTGAGCACCAACTTTAGGTGGTGAACCCGCAGCGAAACCAAAACTAATGTGGGGCGTGGCACGGGTACTTTGGATGGCTTTTTTTACAAGTCCATTTTTATTCGAACTATATGGGGCTCTTGTTTGCATTAAAATTCCCCTTTCTTTTCTCCATTCTCCAAGTAGCTTCAAAATTTCCGGCGCACCATCACTTCTGCAAGCAAGTATTTTTTTCATATGACTGTCTTTTGAGCATTATTAAAAGTTCGTCTAATTTTAAAGCTAATTCGGATTTTTTGGAAAGAAGTCTTATCCAATCTTTTCGGCCTCAGTTATCAACAACTTTAGCAGAATAAGAATTTCCTCGAATGGAGATGAGAAATAGACCTGCAACATCTACACTGAGGACTACATGTCGTTTATCTTGATGTGGTGAGAGTCTTTTAGGAAATCTGTTCTTAATATTTGCTCTCACACATGCCTAGCATTTGTGGTATCATGATCTGTTTTATGAGATTTATAACTTTATGTATCTTGGTTAATGCTACAGGGTTAACATGACCAAGTGTTCGGTGCATTAATTTGAAATTATTGATTCGATTTTTATGAATTAGTTTCTTCCTTAACCAAATAGGATTTTGGTGATCTGTATTGTTAGTACTTTCTTTAGGATCGTCTGATGCCCTCTGAATATCTTCTGATTCTATGGCATTTCGGGAATTTAGACATGCATCTTGAGTATTTTGAGAATTAAGTGCAGTTTCATTTTGAGCCATAGGAAATACAGAATTAACAGAATAAATACCATTGTAATTTGATGTTACAAGTAAAGTATTATTATTCTTTGTTAAAAATAATTTTTGATCATCAAAATTCCCTTTTAATCGGGCATGTGCGCAAGCTTTTCTAACAGATATAAGATTTGCACCTAGTCCTGGTACAAAATGACAATCTATAAGAAGTGCCACACCCTCCTTTGTAACCACTGTAGCATCACCTATTTGACGATAAAACAGCTAACCACCCCCGATTTTGATAGTCGACGCTTTGGGCGGAGAGGGCCTCTAAAGTTCTTAGGATCGAAAATCATGTGTGTTGATGCTGCGGTATCTGCATACCAAGCTGATGATAGTGAATGGTGCGTTCGCTATTCAAGTAACGTCTTTTGTTCGAGTGCCATTAAACTATCTTCAATGATATCGCCATCCTCGTGCTCAGTACTAGTATCAGAATTGTACTCTTCGATGTCTACGGTGTGTGCAACATATGGTTTGCCTTTTTTATCATTATAAGATTTAAAGTGAACATGCCTATCTTTGGAAGGACGGTCCAAATATTTACTGAGACCCGAAAATTTGAGCCTATTTAGGCCTCTTTGTTCATATTTTTCGTCTTTCAATCTTTGATTAAGGGCCTATGCACATGCTCCATCTTAGTAGGGGCAAGAATCTACACGGTGATCTTCAGATTTACAGGTATAGCATCGAAATCCACAGGCGCGGGCTTTTGGTTAACGATTATGCTGATTTGCACTACGAAAATCTCCTTGACTTTCCGGTGAATGTGATTGTACACGCTACTCTCTAAGTTGCAATTTTGGCTACCTACCTCTAGGTACAAGAGCTTTCTCGTTGTCTGTACCTTTGAGAGATGATAAGATATTCGAAAGTCTTTGAAGAGAGCCAAGCTTGTCCTCCATTTTTAAGTTTGGTTGTGCATATAGAGTGTTGATCATTTGACGCCATTTATTTTCTTTTAGCCCATCAAGAAGATAGCCGAAAAGATCATCATCTTTTAATGAGCTTCTTTTTTCTGGCTTAACTTGAATGTAGCGTCGACGGAGCACTTTCAAGAGCGCAAAACACTCCTCTGGAGACTTATCAGGTGCTTGTTTAGTCCTATCAAGAGAAGTCATTTCTCTTTCCAGCTGTCGCAAATCGCCTGGTTTTATCTTTGAATACTTAATATATAGAGCATCCCAGCTTTCTTTGGGTGAGGCTTAATCTTCTATGGTGTCAATATCATTGGAACAATTTCGGCAGATGAGAAAGATTACAGCAGCAGCATCCTTGTCCCACTGTATAGATCTCTCATCGTTGAATGTACGAGATATTTTCTTCCGCTTGATTAGATTTGTTATCCTCGTTTACTCGCAAAGCAGCTATGTGGGCAGTTAGTACTTCTATATTGGTTGGTACCCAAGATTGAAGTTTTTGAGTAGAGCAATATTCCTGCTTGTTGTATTGGCATACATAGAATTGTCCTTTAGATTTTAATAGAGTACCGTAAGCTGGCTTTTTATTATCATGAGACGAATAAATATTTGTTAAAAGATTTTTCTTGTCTAAATTTTTAAATATATATATATATATATATATTTGGTTAGAGCCTGATGTCCTGATGTGAATGTCGCGAATAAAGCATATGTGACTTCCTTGATTTGCTTAGAGATTTGCTTTTGATATCAACAATTATGTAATCATGCAACCGGAGACATAACCTTTCAAAACTATACTTTCTGGATGCATATTATTTTACTAATTATGCTCACTATACAACTGATGATAAGAGAAGTTCCCAGTTAATATACATTTGCATCACTGACCGTGACCCTACCTAGTCTTGATATGGCTTAGCGTTTAATAAGCGAACTCGAGGGTGGACTAAGACCAGTATACTGCTGTCTAATTTCAACACAAGTATAATTTACTGGCACTCTTGTCACTCGACGTGGAGATTATAGGCGAGAAGAAGCACTTTCTTTCAGTCACTCATGAAATTAAATTATGGGTCGAATATATATAATTGATCAAAACTCCTATCATCGTTAAGCCATAATATGAAAAGAAAGCCTTTTTTTTCCCTAAATCTCACGAAACGAATATCTTCGAATCTGTGAACAGGTAACACACTCTGAGTAACTAGCGGAGGAAAAAGAAAAAAAAAATGAATTGGCAGATGTTATAGATATGAGCTATATGGGTAAAACTTAGCATGTAGAATACGGACGGTGTAATAACGAATGAAAGTAGAAGTTTGAAATTACTGACCGAATGTATCTAGAGATGTACGCATAGCTCTTTAACAAAAGTGCAACGCTCTATTTATATACATATGTCCAATATACTAAGTATATATAACCATTCAGTGTCAATACTACTCATTTACCATGTCTTGGCCTTTTGAGATCCTTTAAGCTTCCTCTCATGCTTTCATAAGCATGACATGTGCGTGTGTATGATTATGGATTAGCATGATTTTTGTAATGCAATTAGAGAGCTTTGTTAATAGCCCTAGCTTCCCTGGATTAAATATGACTATAAGAGTAGGTTAAAGTCATGGGTTCACTTTAGGATTGATTCCAAAGAATAACCTTTGACATCGATACGATATATCGATATTAACGGTCAGAAAATATGATGATACAAATGTGGTGCCTAATCACTTGTAGGATTCAAAAGTCGCGTTAAACTTCTCCGAAAGAGCTTTTAAGTCGAGAAAGAAATCGTGAGGACTTAATACTTGTTTTTAATATAAAAATTTCTATTCTAGAATTCATGACCATAGATAATAATAGTTATCATCCTACTTCGGATAATTTTCATTGCTATATTATCTCATTCTTTCTCATCTCGACTTTTCCTTGTGCGTTAAACTTTGAAATCTTCTTCTTTTGGCTGTTCTTTTTTGAAATCAAACATTCTTTTAGGGGATGACAGTATCTAAGCTAAGTTTAGAAAATTCAGTGCACTCAACTACATAAGGAGGGACAAACTTATTTACAATCAACAATCATATATACATATTCTGTAGTCCCATTACTTGCATTGCTTGCTTAACCATTTTTCCCTTTCATGTCTTCTGTGTTCAGAAGAGGTTTAAAGTATCGATAGTTTCTTTAGCAACATATTGTCAATAATTAACGTCTATGTATACTCTCAACATTTAGCAGATATCTTGTCACGAAAAGTCTTCTTGATATTCGGGGTTATGCTGTCTCTTTGAATACTGGAATATCCCCTGTTGAATGGTCAGTCGCTTAGGTAAACACCTAAGCTAGGTTATACTCAAGCTGTCACAATTGACTGACATCAATAAAGACGAGTCCTCTCTTTCCTTTAAATAAATTTGATTTATTTATCTCAATGAGATTTATCATCTTGTATGTCGCCCCAGTCATATAAGACCAACAGCCAATAAATATGAAAATATAAGTAAGAGGGGGTAGACAGCATCCAATATTTAAAACATATACCAATAATTCGAATTTTTGGTTTATTTTAAATTAAGTCATACATGAAAGGATTGATATATTCAAGTAGGTCTTGCCTTTTTACTAGAAGATGGGCTTAAATTTACTGCAGTTTCTTGTAACAACATATTTGAGTCCTCTAAATAGATTTTGACAAAATCAATCTTCGCAATAGCCATCTCGATGGCAACGATATAGCTTTTAACTTCTTTTTCTCCAGAGATTGAAATGGCTCGAAGATCGGTGTTAGCTTGTTCTAGCATGTTGGCTAGTTGTTGATTTCGGGTATTCATTGCACTTAGATCTGCTTTCGGAGGAGTCGAAGGTTCAAATTCATCAAAATTCCATCTTGAGATATTCGGGCTACGTCTGTTTGATTGAAATCCTTGCATATTCTTCTTTACTTCTCCAACAGCCTCTTTGAAAACTTTATTGATGCCAAGTCTTTGTCCACGAGTAATGACACCCTTCGCAGCTTCCTGCAATAATGTCTCAATGCCTGCTTGTTGTTCTAAAAATCTGGATGGCGAAGATGACGAGTTTTTTTTTCTTTCATCTTTACTATCTACGCTTATTTCTAGAGTTGTCTCCCTGGCCTCTGGCATAAGTTTTGGTAATTTTCCGCTATACTTCAAGATGATCTCTGAGCCTCCATTGATGTTCATATTATCGCGAAGATATATCCCATCGCTAACTAATTCGTGTGAATTAAACGGTGCTTTAAGAGGTGGATAATTAAGTAATATTTTCAGAGCAGATGAAGTGTCAGCTTCGATCACTGGTCTCGCAGTCAGTATAAAGCTTTACTATATTTAATTTCTTACATTGCCATCTAACTCTTAAGAGCATAGCTACACACACCATATCTATCAGATCAAGGCTTGGATCCTCTGCTAATAAAGCGTCCCATAAAGCTAGCAGGTCACTGAAACAGAATTCTCTCCCAAATATTAATCTAATCCATCGTCTGAGAATTTCTTGTTAGTGGGAAATTCAATAAGAGTTCTAACTCTCTTACATTAGAAATATCTGCGGAAGAACATCGACTTCTCTTAAGTGCTTTGCAAGTTCCGGATCCAAACACTCAAGATATGTGTCATAGATCCGTTGAATTCTTACTAAGATTGGAGAATTTTGAGACTGAGAAGGCTTTAAACTGGCTGATAAGCCATACACGTGGTCACTCATGATGTAAAATGACTTTGCAGATCTCATAAGAAGAGAGAACAACGTGTAAGCGTCATGCTCTTTAAATTTTTGGTCCAAAGTTTCCATCATCAATTGTTCTTCACAAATCATCTTCTTCGCCACCATCTTGTTGTCAGAATCAATTGCATCCTGATCGATAACCCAGAATATAGGAGCAAGAAGCTCATGCATACCCTGGCGATACCCAATATCCGGGTTGGTCTTGCTGAAGATAAATAATATATCCAGTGATATCTGCTGAGTCTCTGGCTCCTGAAAAAATTGATTTCCTGGCATACATCTCTCTACGTCTTGTAAAATCTCTGCTCGTACTTGCTCGTCTTTTCGCAGAGTATTCCATGGAGACTAGAGTATTTAGTTATAATCATTACCACTACAGTCTTACTAGAGAAGACTTTTAAGCTGGATAGCCTACGTTCACATCATCATCCAAGGGATCCAAAGCCTGCTTAAGCTCAACCGGATTCTCAATGTGACGTAAGTGATACTCCCGTTGGGCTTTATATGCATTTCGAGTCTCACCAAGGACTTTAGGCCATTTAGAAATTTCTGTTTGTTTGAAGAGTAGGAAAACCTTGAGGGTTGATTAGATAAAATTTTTTCTTCCACGTTTAGAACTGCCTTACTTTCCAGAAGACTGAACGAAGCCCCTCTGAGCAAGGACTTATATCACAGCCTCCTTTGATGGCCTGTTTGAGGAATCCATCGTTCGCGATATACCCTGTGGTGATCTGCCATCTTTGCCTTATCGACATAAGAGACTTTAGCGTTAGCGTTTGTAAGTTGGTGAAGTATCACCTTGCATTATCTAAGGATTTCATCACTGAGTTATGAGATATTCCAAGTGACGAAGAAGTGGGTAAACACAGTTTTCAATGTGATGTATAAGATTCTCTTCTAATATCTATTTACTATTTACCATATGAACTTGAGATAGACTTAAATACTATCTTTGTCCATACATAGTACTTGTGAAAACAACCACGTTTATTTGGGCCGAGTGTAGGGATTAGGGTGGGTCTTAAAAGGCTCCAGTAGATATAATTGGCTATAAAAGGGATATCTCACACTAAACAGCCTCACCGTCTTTTAGAAGAATTAATGACAATGATCATAGAATTTAGGCAGACAGCGTACACTATGCCCACGGTATCCGAAGCACCGCATAAGTTAAGATAGGGATTTAAGGTGTGTAAAATTTCTAGTCTAGCCTAGTTTATACATGATCTCCTCATAGGACTCTAAAATTTATATGGCAAAAATTGGCCAGAAAATCCGAAGCACAAGTCTATTCTTATTTCTATTACAGGCCTTAAGCCTGATTTGTAACATTAAGCGAATTTTTTCTTTATTAATAAAATACACAATTAAAGATGACAAGAGTCCATTAGATTCACCACAAGCATTCATAACAGCCCGACTTCTTTCTAATATGGTCCGAATAAGACTCATATGATTGTTTCACGATCGCACATATAGGTTACTTCGAATACTGTAGACATAGTATATAGTAAACTCGAAGCTGGAGTGGTATGGCAGGAGATATCCAGAGGGAGAGAAAAAAAAAAACGGCGCCGAGTGACGCGGAAATGAAAAATTCCTGGTGCGAATCACTGCCTAGAACTCAAGGCCATAAAATATATTCAGGGGTGTACCCCTGAGACGATCTCAAATATAGGTTGCTTCGAATACCCTAGACATAGTGTATACGCACAATAAATATTATACTAGGGCACGAACGAGTAGGGTTTTGCTTCTCGCTTAGGCCAGACGCTCAGAGATGCTTAAAATTCTCAGGCGGTGAGGTGGATTGAGATAAGTTGTCTCAACTGTTCTTAAAAGAATGTTGCTCCATGGAGATATGTCACAAGAAAGATTAATAATGTGTTTGAAAACTGTGATATAAACATTCTTATATATTTTGGTACAGATATTTCGAGTCCAATAACAATTACATATACACTATGTCCAGGGTATTCGAAGCAACCTATATTTGAGATCGTCTTATTCGGACAATATTAGAAAGAAGTCGGGTTGTTATGAATGCTTGTGGTGAATCTAATGGACTCTTGTCATCTTTAATTGTGTATTTTATTAATAAAGAAAAAATTCGCTTAATGTTACAAATCAGGCTTAAGGCCTGTAATAGAAATAAAAATAGACTTGTGCTTCGGATTTTCTGGCCAATTTTTGCCATATAAATTTTAGAGTCCTATGAGGAGATCATGTATAAACTAGGCTAGACTAGAAATTTTACACACCTTAAATCCCTATCTTAACTCATGTGGTGATGCTGAGTTGAAGGGTTGCACATATATCCAGCCATTTGAGATGTGGCTTGTGAAGTATCGCAACGCACCATACATGAGGCGAAGTTGAAATTTCCGATTAAGCGTTGGAAGTTATAGAGTTCAATTGCAGTAGCATTTCCGAGATTTCTCTTCAAATCTGGTTTACAACTTGGCGACATAGGTGTCTTAGGCTTCTTATCAATATTAATTTTTAGATCATCCAATGACTTTCAAAGATACTGCTTTTGTCACGGGATTTACTCGTATGATTACATTGGCTTTGCCAATGATGATCTTGAATAATCAGACGGAATGACATGGAATAAGATGGAATGAAGGGTTTACAAAGTCCTCGATTAACAGGGTGGGGGGGGGGATGAGCGTTGTATTTAAATGATTAGAATAATTAGATAGCTTCTTTCTGTAGATTTGTATAATAAACTGATTTCATTGGGCTTGCTCTGTTGTGCACCAACATCAATTGACCCGACGACAGCTTTTGATCCAAGATTACCGAGCCTGTTGGCGATAATCTTCTGATTCTTACTTCGAGGAACAAGCTTGCCTCTCCAAGATCGTTAAGAGCAACTCCATCATTTATATATTTCGTTAATGCCTGGATATCGTTCCTATTCGCCCCCATCAAGAAAAAGTTATCAACATAAAATCAATAATCTGATTTTTTTGATTAACGTAGATAGCATTATCTGAAATTAGAGGTGACAATCCATTCTTAACCATTATCAATCTCACTTTTTCTTGTCAAAAATTACCAGACTGTTTCAATCCGTAGAGGGGATTCATCAACTTAATTAAGCTGTCCTCTGTATAGTGAAATTTCTATGCTAGATTTGGGTATTCAATAAAAAACTTTTTAAGCTTAGGAGATTGTTCCATAAAAATAGTTTCCTTAAGGTTACTAGCAAGAAGAGCAGAAATGAAATCAGCTTGTAAAATATACCAGCCATTTAAGGCAGCCAAAGCCATCAAAATTCGCCAGCTTGCTGATCTCGCAGTTGTTGAAGTTTCGTTAAAATCAATTCCTCGGGTCTGGGTAAACCCTCTAGCTACGATTCTTGCCTTAAACTTGTCTAGCTCCATATTTGATTTATATTTCTTCTTGAGGATCCACTTGGATGTGACCAAACGCCCTCTATTTTCCACAAATGATTTTGGTACAAATCTGAAGGTGCTTCGGGACAAACATTCGTTGATTTCGACGTCTATAGCCTTAATCCATTCCCTTCTCTCATAGCCCTTCATAGCATCATTGAATTTTGTTTCATCTACCGAAGTAGATAAAATATACGAGCATATATCAGAGTGGCGGATAAGCATTCTAAAAAGTTCATCTCCATCCGTAGGGATAATGGTGGTTATGCAGCCTGGTTGGTTTTATATCGGTCTCAAATAGATGGGAATAGTTTTATTGGGATTGGTTAACCGAACTCGTTGGTTTGAGACTCCAAGATTGTATACATGAAGATTCCTTAGTCCTTAGCTAAAAAGAATAAAGTAGTTGAAAATGTATGTTTTATCGTTTATCATTTTCGCTCGTATATTTCGTTGTTATTTTGTTTATTGTTTTATTTGAAAGTATTGAACCTAAAAATTGTATATTCAAAAATTAAATATTACCAACACCATCACTTTGCTGTCCAAATTGATCGTTGTCGATCGCGTTTCGGATAGTATTGAGAGACGATATATTAAAGTCTATATTAGACTGAAGGACTATAGTACCAAAAATTCTACCCGTCACCGCATCACGAAGTTCTTCAACTAATTTGTCATCATCAATTATTACATCTCGACCTACCCCTCTCAATAACTGAATTATATAATTGTCTACTGAAGGAGATGCTTCTAAGACGAGTATTTCCTGATCATCATATGGGCGCTGAGCTGTGTGTTTAGGGCGACCTCGCCCTCTTGATACTATTGCTGATGGTTGATACTCATCAGGGGCATTATAATCCTGATTTCGAGCGTAATTAGTCTTTCGACCTCTTATTCTTTCCTGCACATTTTTTGGGAATGATCGGAAGATTTCTTTTGGATCGGCTCCCCAGCCGAGCTCCGAACTTGTGTTTTCATACGTAATGACATGCGGTGAGATCAAAAATCTTCCTCCGTCTAGGAGCCAAAAAATTTTGGTGTCGGATTTTTCGGGTTCAAACTGACTCCAATAAAGTTCCCAAGGTGTTTTGTTGTCACTAACAGAAATTTGAGATGTACAATTTAAAGTATAACATGTCATCCCTAGCATATAGTTCCAAAATACTGACGGTTCCTTCATCTCTATGGTACAGCAACGTGCTGCGTCTTTGACAAATCTAATTCCACGTTCTGACACTTCGTTTTGGTGCAGGTTGTTTGGAGCCGATATAACTACATTTATTTGTTGCTCTGATGCGAATTCCTGAAATGTAGTTACTCCCCAATCTCTCTCACCATCGACTGTTATCTGCTTTATTCTTACATTGTGGAGCCGTTTTAGATCCGAATTTACCTAAGAGAAGATGCGCCTTAGCTCGTCGGTAGCCTCACTTTTCTTCTTAAGAGCGCGAAAAATGCGAAAACGGGAGACATCTTCTGTTGTTAAACAAAAATATCCATGCCCTTCAATTGAGGTTGGATTTAATGTGCCTATGTCACAATGCCAGCCTTCGCCAACATTGTTCATTCTAGGAAGCCGTTCCTTAGTCGTATGCTTGAGTAATTAACCCATATCACATGCTTTGTATGATAAACTTTCTACGTCTGACACATCAAGAATTATTCCAATAGTGTTTTTGATGGTCCACTTTAATCTTTCGACACTTAGATGGCATAAGCGTCTATGCCATAGCACCAATATACGCATTACGTCGTTTGACATGACAAAACAGTCATCCACTATACAAGCTTGATAATCACGTTTAAAAAATTATTGTTCATCTGAGTAACTGTCTAATATTTTTCGTGGCTTCTCTGAAGTGACATTAACATTTCTTCCTTTTGCGACTGATTTAAGAGGCTTAAGTGGGTTTTAAATTCATAGAAAAAATCCTCGTGGTTCTGCATTTATGTATAATAGAATTTCACCATTTTGACTGATTATTTGCTCTAAGTTCTATCGGCCGCCTCTTCTGTAAAAACGTTCACCACTGACAATGTTTAAGGTGAATGATTTTAGGAAGGCAACGTATTTTAACATTTTAACAGACTTGTTACCGTTAGGACCAGTTAGTGTTAGCCATACCTCACCAATACTCTCAGCGATTACAGTTCCGTTTCAGTTTGAATTGGGAACTGGCCATGTTTAAGGTCAACAATTGTTCCAGGTGTAAAGTTATCTCGATTATTGGTCGCATCTTCATCTGCATCTGTGTCAAACACATACCTATCCGAAGCTCCACCAGGGCCAGCAGCGCTTAAGATTTGCTGGGAAACTTGAATTTGTGGCGTGCCCAAAAAAGATCTAATTTCACTATTTTCGTTATTTGTGAACTTGTTACGGCGTTTTTTCATTTCCTTTTTGTAGGAATTTACGATACTATCAAAGGTTTCTGATTCAACTTGGGTCGCATAACTTCATCTAGCTAGTTTCTCTTCGGGAATTTGGCAATATTTGTCTGCCAGGGCCGGGGGAGGGCCAATGCCTACAGGAGGAATGTTACTAGCAACAAAAGTCGTCCCATTCTTCCGTTTAATTTTGGGACAGTCGCTTCGAACATGTTCATGCTACTTGCAGTTCCAACAACGAATCTTTTTTCCCCAACTCTTTTCTCATTTTGGTTTTAAAGATGAGCTATTTTTCAAATCTGCGTTATTTTCACTATTAGTATTACAAAGTGTGCCCTTGATTTCAAAATGACTAGTACTTGCAGACATATCATCCTTCTCTATCTTATCAAAGTGTGAAGAGACAAAATCCTGCAGTAGTTTTTTTAGATTCCATTCATGATACCGAGCTAGACTTGAGACCATATGATGCCATTTACCTGTTACGAGCTTTGCCCGCAATGTTATGGCTGATCGAAAGCCCAGCCTTGCTCTCGTTAGTCGAGACCATAATTGGCTAGTGCGCTGAGAACTTGACACCATGACCTCATAGGCAGGATGGCTGAGGATCTCTCAGGACAGATCTCAAAGTGAATTGGAATAACTTAGTTCTGGCGGCCAAATGCTTAACTGGTTTTGCCCAACTGTAGATAGCTCTTCATAGAAAATATAGATTATCATTGTGGCTATACTTACGAGCATCGATCGTTCGTCTTCGTCCTTTAACATTTCCTGCCTTATCTTTGACAGCTTGCTTAAATAATATCATCAGATGACGCTTGACGATTCACCTCCAACGGCTTGATAATTCCTGGCGTGAGTTTTGAATCTGGTCACTAAGTCGACCGGACATCGTCCAGTGTACCTTAGTCCAGATAGTTTCCCCCACAGAGCTTCAATCTGTATTGAGCCAGCTCTTCGAAACTTATTTTCGAAAATTCGGATCATAGATGATCCACTTTTCATACCTGCGATCATTTCTGCAATTTCATTTGTGACTGTTCATTAAATCACAGCAGCGAGTTTTAACTTATCAAGTTGTATCTACCTGAGTTCCGAATAATACCCTATTGCTCAAGTTGCAGAAGGATTGTCTCGCGATATATAGAGTAGTTACCGATTCCTCTCAAAAAACTCTTTGGATCTGGATTCCAATCATAAGAGCTCCAATCGAGCATGGTACGAGGCTTAGATCTTGCACGGCTCGTTACGGGGTGATCAAAACTTGGTCCAGGTTGTTCTTCCCATTCAAGTTCTTGTTCGTCATATAAATCTTCTTCTCTAAGCCGTAATGGTGCCTTTCCTTTTGATGAAAAATTCCTTATCGACTTCATTCTTCCCTTCATATGGTTCCCTGTGGCAGACCTTGCATTAAGCTGAGGTGTTTTACCGAGCAGAGTAGACTTTGATGACCCACTGATTCCAGATGGGCCCGGACCGAAAAGTTGCTTCGTCTTTACTACTCTCTCCACATCTATAATCGGTTTACCCTGAGTAATTATATCTCGATCCGCTTTCGAAAATCCCGACATTATTATCTTATGTCCAACTACACTTCACTTTGGATCGATACAACAAATTTGTTTCCGATAACAAACAGACTTGTGGTCTAAATCGACAAATTTTCGTTGTAGCACTAAGAGTAACTCTACCAAGTAAGATATTAGATATTATATGTGATAACCAGATGATCGTGATATATATTCTAAGAGTACGTTCTATGTGACTTCTATCCAAGCGAGAGTAATCGCAAGTAAATAGTCTAAGTTACCCCTTTTCGCCCTTGTCCTTGCATCGGTTCAGCTATATGTACCCCAAAAGTCGATCCTAATCTCGCCTATTGACTGCATATATTTATGCACGAACAATTATGAATACATACATAATTCTGCTTACACCATGGCTTAAATTAGGGATATGTTATTTGCCCCCTCCAAGAAAATTAAATGCCCACCTCCTCTTTTTGCACAAATCTGGACCTTTTAGATTCATTGATTGGCGCGTATCAATTTTCTACCAATCCACGCTTACCACTTCTTACTAAACTACTATTAAAATAATTAATTCGTGTCATAACTCTGTCCTCAGCCCCCAAATCGACATATCGACCTTTTATAATTTTTGGCGCGTCACTCTAAATCCACCAAAACCCCTGCTAGCATAACCCAAGATGGTAAAGTCGAACCGGAGGTCTGTCTCGAAAGCTCTGACTCAACTTAATCCCTGATTAAGATTGCCATGGCAACTATGATCGACGATAGCATTTACTGAATACTGTTCAGCTTCACGAGCAAGCCTCATCCTTACGATTTCAAAATTCAAGATTGACGGTTCATCAGTCAGAAATTTTTTATTTAAAATTTACAAAATGCAGGAAAATAATTCATGGGCAAATGATGAGAAGTCCCAATCGAATTTTACTCTTTTCTCTTAACTAGAAACCCAATTATCGCTATTGTCACGCCGGTTAGCTTAATCGAACTTGACAATTGGAACTTATATATCTCTCTAAGATCTGTAGCTTTATTTTCTGAATATATGCTTCTGGAATCGTTGATCTGGCTTATCTTGCTGTAGCTAACTGCTAAACAGGCGACGATGAGACTTATCGATGTCAATATAATTGTATTAAGACTGATGTAGCGACAAATTCAAAAAACAATAAAACTTCTCTGCGAAATTTAAATGGAAATTCATCAAGTTCAAATACGAAAGAATTGCAGTAGGGAATCCAGTTCCAGATTTCGATCTGATTATCCGAACTAGCTCACAGAGAAGCCCGACCTTGAGCCTCCCATGAGACATGTCGCGTTAAAAAATAATATGTATAATTTTGCAGTGTAGGACCCTTGAATCCAAATTTCTTGGGAAGTTCTTTTTCACTTAGCTCATAAAAACCGAGTCATCATGCAAACACAGTGCCAACTAGGTCTCACGGGTATGGATAGGGATTCCAATAAACAGAATGAAATCCTTTCTGTTTTTTTCCCCAATAAAAAGAGAGAGAGTTGATAGGCACTATCACTTTGAGATACACAATAGAACTTGATGCACTCAGACAAATGATTGTGACAATCTTGGCAGAGAACTCAGTCTCAATTCTAAATCCAACCTAGAATGCAAAGATCTCGTTACTTACGCTGATAAAACGCAACTGAGTAGGTACTTCACAGTAACTATCTTCGAAATAAGAGAGATAATGAACTAGAATTTATATTTAAAGTTTGTTGATGAGATCAAATTCCTTGCTACAAATAAGGTATTTTGAGAAAAGTTTTTGCAGTCAGCAATATTAGTGCTGTTTCTTTCAGTAATTATTAATAAGAACACAACTTGTAAGGTCCCGAAATATTGTTAATTGAAACAAATTTTTATGTCGTTGAACTTATAAAGAATTTAAGTCGTCTTTTAAACCTGCTCTAAAATTCCTCTTTTATTTATCGAAAAGATTTCTGATTATGAACAGCTTTATCTTTCTGGAGTTTGTAATTACTAAGTTAATGACTTATCCAGTTTAATCTCAGGAACTTAATGCCTCTTGAAGCTACTCCATTTAGATTAACTTTCATATGAGGTAAAGATTTGACGAGTTCCAAGCTTTCAAAAAGCTAATACGAATGACTACCTTTAACACTCGTTTCCATCCAACAGAAGTAGTTGGTTTTGACAACAATGTTTTAGCTGAGAAATTACATGAATACATTACCGGTTTTGAACTTTTGAATGCGTTATTTATTTATTTTTTTCAAAGCATATTCCTAAAGAATATACTCGGTCTAATTTCCGGACTTCGAAAGGAGATTAAATCTGCATAATTTATTTCTTAAATGAAGCAAAAGGGCAAGAAACATCAAATGGAATTTTCTAACCACTTTTATATCCACTTGCACCATCATTGAAATTTCTCTAAGTCTTCGTGAATGTTAGAGGTCTTTGTCCAGAACATTATTATACACCTTGTCAGGATTTCGAGCACAAAAGGCTCTGTTGGTTGATATTTAAGCATTTTTCAATCACATTATTATACGTCTGGCATATTGAGTCTATGTGATGTTTAGAGAGAGTGCGTAACTGGCTACATACACTTAAATTGACATTTATCGGTCTCGAAGTTACAAAATTGCACCTTAAAAAATTTAGCATTGACTATATCTTATTCTCAGATTTCTTCAAGAATGGCTCAGACAAAGTGGAACTAATGGTTTTGATGTATTTACGTTTTTAACAAGATCCATAAAGTTGTCTTTACTAATGCTCCTTGTTTTGTAATACTGACGGAAGTGCTAACATCGTAGCTAATATCATGATTTGAAATTTCTAGCTCTCGACACTGTGTCTTAAATCATGATTATTTTGCGATTATTGGTGTATTCTTAAAATTAAGAAAAGTAATCTGACACAAATGGATGGAATAAAAAAATGGAGTCGGTAAAATGGTGGACGAACTTACTACCAAACAACCAAAATGGAGTAATGAGATGGCAGTAACATCCAAAGTACTAAGAGAGGAAATGAAAAGTAATAAAGTTGAAACCAGTAACAAGGTTGAAGTCCTAAACAAGGGATAGAATGTGCCTCGATAAGTTCTGCAAATCAATTCAAACTACTGTTAGATGAAATCACCAATATCCCTGCTGTCATGGCCATACAAATTTCTCCCGTATCTTCAATGATTTTGCCCAAAGGCATCAACCCTCCATCAGCCGCTATACATCCTATACCAAAGATTAATCAAGGCCATAAACTACCCGTAAACGAGTCGAGAATTCGATCCAAAAAATTATACTGTTAAGAAAAAGTAGCTATCCCGATCACAGATTTATAAATTACCACCTACTAGTTATGACGAAACTCGATTCTTCAGTACTTCTCCCTTCTTTTTCCAGATTGTGGAAAATTTTGACATGTTTTTAAAGGAACTTGGGAATCAAAATTAAACGATATTTCCTTAACTCATTTTCACACAATGAAGTTGAAAATCACAATGGCCCCTAACGAGGAACTAGGAGTTAAAAAAAAGTCAATTTTCATCAAGACCTTCAACTAAAATATGCATGGGAGGATATTCTAAATAAATTCCATAAAATGCAAATTACTATGATGAAATCTATGTTACCCTGCACGGCATAGCCGGTTAGAGTAATATAAAAATGGATGACGATTTTCTAGCTACACGGAGATGTACGACAACAGATTGCTTAGGCTAGGCGGGGACCGTTCATAGCATTCTTACAGTCTTATCCAAGCACAATTTCTTGGGTTCCCCGATTACAAAATTTGCATCTTATAACCCATAATTTAAATGAAACCACTTTTGACTTTGCTCGAAGAGTTAAGAAATATTTTTTTCTCACTACCAGGTAACAAATCGTCGATCCTCAAACTAGAGATATTCAATGCCATTATATTCGATAGTCCTGACCTAAGACATGGTCAAAAAGCGAGGCGAGCTTTTCGCTTTACCAAATGCAGGTCTAGCCAACCATATTGTATAAGCCACAGAAAATTTTAAAAAATAGAAACCAAAGGACCAAATATTTCAGTGTGCTAAACTTCAATCTGAAATAACTACTAATAATTTAAAAAGTGTCAAAATGCTGGCCCAAGAATACAAGATGTTAGTGCTTTCCCAACAGATAATGACTCAAATAATGCCACCGCTTACACTTATGCAACTTAAACTTCAAAATGATATAATTGTAAAAAATGCCTCACTTGGCCAATATATGCATAAGTCAAAATTCTAATTATCGATACACAAACAAATCCAACAATTCAGCTCCCACTAAAAAATCTCAACTCATGCTTCAGTTATAAAAGATCACTTCTTTTTTTTTCTAGTGTATAAAATTTGAGGTTCCTGGGATTCTCGAAAAATTTATCGCCGTTATCTTCCGATCAAACTTTTTTCTGCTGTTCAAAGTGTGAGTCTTCTAAACAACCAATTATGAGCGGGATAATCACTTCGCCGACAAGAGCTGAAGGTGCTCTCTTCAAAGCAGATGTCAAAATGACTCCTGATGAAGAGGTAAGTGGAAGCGTGTCAATTTTGCGGGCCGAATGGAAAAAATCTCAAGAACTTGGCCGGATAAAGAATACTATCACTAAAATGGATACAAGGTTCAAATAATAATGAGCATACACCACTAGCGGTCAAGAGGGAGGTGTAGTTGGTAAAATGAACCGGTGAGACACACAAATTCTCGTTCTTTATCCAGTCTTTGGAAGAAAGAATCGATAATGATTTAGAAGGAGCCACAACTAACTGCTCTATCTATGACAGGTTTCGAGGGTGACAATGGCTAGAGAGTTGATATAATCAGGTGGGACTGCGGTAATAACAAGTACGGAAAAGGGGTCTAGTGAATCTCGGAGGAAGCTATTGTTCTAAGGGTAATTGTATTGGTGACTAGGACTAAGAAGAAAAGAGTTGACAGAAGACAAAGCGTGAAGGGATCTAGCTAACGGACTTCACATATATATACATCATTGTTACTATGGTTACAGAGAAAAGTAAACAAGACAAGTAAATAAAGCGGTAAGCGAAGGGCCTATTAAATCAGGCATTAAATCCTTCAAACTCTAACAATCTATTGGGATATGGTTAAGTTTCTACTGTTAGATATTAGAGCAAAGACCCCGGTTGGTTTTTTGAAAGACGATCTACTCATGACTTCATGTAGAGAAATCTTCAACGGTATTATGATGATTGCAGGGATCAGAAAGCGATGTTGACTGCGAGCAAATCTGCCAGTGATGCCTTACAAGCATTATCTGTGTTTAAATTTCGACTCTATGAAGCTGATAAATTAACCGAAGTTTGGAATGCCCTCGAAATCTCCTTAAAAAACCCAAACGAGGAAGAAGTCGCTCGTGACGCCCTCTCTTAGTCACGACAAGAGAAGTGGCATTTGGATTGTATCTCGCAGAGTTTCAAAGATTGCAAAATCTTTCTCAGATCACCGACGACAAAACTTTAATTGCTTACATGCGCGATAGTGTTTCGCCCAATCTGACGCTCTGTATAGGTCAACAGCAACCCGTCAATAAGTCATATAGTTTCGATGAATTCGTAGAAATATGTAAAGAATATGTTATCCGACTAGGTTGGATGCGCCTTCCCATTCGGGTTGCAGTAAATCTAATCCGTAATGATCCGACCCCTCGCGGGATATACCTGACTCAGCCTATGGCTGCAAATTTCATCAGCGATCCAAATGCTAGCTCTACTAGCAGCTCTACTAGCAGCTCAAACTCAATTCCCTTGGAGAAGACCCAATGATCATGGATCGACTAAATTTGTCACACATTGGCTCAGGCGGTCACATAACTGTAGAGGAAAGGCTGAGACGCTATAAGTTGAAATTGTGCATGCGTTGTGGTGAGCTGGGACATCGTGCAGATAAGTGCCGAACAGGGCAAAACTCTTCAAAATTAAATCAAAGGCATTTGGATGAACCTGAACTGGACTTAGATTTAATTGATTTAAATGAACAAGCTGCAATGAAAGTCACCATTTTAGTCTCCCAATTAAGGCACAAAATAAATTCACTTGTTTTACCTTGCAATTTGCAAAGTGACAAATTAAAACTTAAAACTTGTGCTTTTATTGGCTCTGGGGGAATTGGATTTGGATTTATTGACTCAGATTTTGGGCAAAAAGTTTCTATTCCCGTTTATTCTCTACGTCAACCTCGAACTCTTCAAATAGTTGATGGTAGAAAAACTGTCGCCAGTTTAGAAAAAACCTATGTGGAAATTGACCTGATAATTAATGATCATTTTGAACAGGCAGGTTTATTCGTCACACAATTAGGCCAGTATCCAATGATTCTAGGACACAGTTGGCTTGTACGTCACAATCCTTCTGTTAATTAATCAAATAAATCTATCTGATTCCTGTCTACATATTGTAGAAAAAATTGTCTTCCTATAACAAAACCCTGTTACTTACGAGGTAAGCGGCTTACATATTGACGATATTTCCCGATTTCTACCCCCTTACCATAACTATAAGATACTAAATAACCTTAAGTCTCAGGCTGCAATGAATTTTCACGCTCTAAACCAGGATCTTGTAGATGTGTTAAATAAAGAACTCCAAGCTAAACTATCCCACTGGCTTCATCACCAAATTTCCACCTTTTCTAAACTTGAAGCCAGAGAACAACCTCCTCATCGATCAATTGACCATAGAATTGAACTCAAAGAAGGGACTCAGCCACCATCAGGAAGATAGTACGGTATGACTCGAGAAGAACTTATAGCTCTAAGGGAATGGCTTTATGACAACTTGTCTAAAGGTTTTATTCGTGCCAGCTCCTCATCTGCCGCGTCCCCTTTGCTATTTGTTAAAAAATCCAATGGCGAGCTACGACTTTGCATGGACTATTGACCGTTGAACGCAATTACAATTAAAAATCGTTACCCAATACCTCTAATATCCGAAAACCTGGATCGGCTTTCAAAAGCTTGATATTTTACTAAACTGGATGTCAAATCAGCTTTAATTGTATCAGAATAACTAATGGTGACGAGTGGAAGACCGCCTTCCGTACTAGATAAGGTTTATTCGAATCTATTGTAGTGCATTTCGGATTATCTAACGCTCAAAGCACATTCCAAAGTTACATAAATAACACACTCCAATAATACCTTGATATTTTTTGTACAGCATACCTTGATGATGTTCTTATCTATAGTATTTCTCAAAAGAAAAAAAAAACACTCGAAAAACGTTAATCTTGTACTTACTAAACTCCGTGAAGCAGGTCTCCAACTTGATATCCTATATCTATCAAAAATCAGAACAAGATACCACCCATATCTAAAAGTATCGAATCCTTGATCGATCAAGGCGATCTTGAAGACTTAGATGTCCAACATTACTTGAAAATCCTTCGGGGTCTAGGGCCTCATCTCTCTAAACATATAGATTTGTCTTGTCATAGTTAGCATAATAACCGATTTTACTATGATAACATGATATATTGTGAAAGGACTAAGGTCTACAGTAGCTAACAACGTAGACAATCTCATAAACTATTTATTAATCTTCTATAGAGAGTGAACTACAAAGGAATTATACAGTACATATTTAACTACTGATTTCACACACCCCTTTTACCCATTTTCGACACCCCTAAGACGTCCTGCAGATATCGCTTAGTACCCGACTGGGTAACAGGGGCAGCCCGGTCATTCACTAGAGGCACAGCCCATCACACATATGTCCCAAACAATTCCGACCTTAAGCTCCTCTTCATCAAAAATTGTCACGATCACCCTAATGGAGGACATAATGGCCGGAACAAAGCATTTGTAGAAATTCAATTGGATTATTGGTGGCCTAATATGCTCGAATACATAATCCACTCCTTCAATCTTATGACCAGGCTATCTCTGTTCCAGGAAATGGCAAATTATGGCCGAAAGCCATCGACGAGGAGCTTCTATAACTTGCAGGCATTAGAATATGGAGAGAAGAGATAATTCCACCCGAGACAAATAGAGTTGGAACAAAATGGGTATTTACAATTAAATACAACGTTGATGGCACAATCGAGCGCTTCAAGGCAAGATTAGTTGCTAAAGAATTTACGCAAAAGTATGGAGTTGACTATTCAGAAACCTTTGCGCCCACAGTTCAAATGGCGACAATGCGGGCATTTATTCCATTTTTGCTGCTGAGAATTTAGAATAATGGCAATTTGATATTAAAAATGCATTCAGTGAATCTAAAATGAAAGAAATTGTATACCTTAAACCACCAGAAGGCGTTCAAGTGATCAAGGAGAAAATCAGTTCATGTTTTACGATCTCTCTATGGCCTGAAATAATCTATGCCCGTGATTGGAACATCCTACTCCAATCAAAATCGTTCTATTATGGAGTATAGTCGAAGTTTAGCTGACCCTTGTCTATTCAGATATAAAAAAAAATATTACACTACTTAATGTTGATGGCACCGCTGTTGTAGGTTAAAAAATCGTTAATTGAGAATGGTTCAATCAATATCCAAAAAGGTTTAATAGCAAGAGCCTTCTGGAGATTACTAAAATTCTTGGTATGTGAGTCACTCGTAATAGAAAGAACCTAACACTATAAATTGATCAAGAACAGTGTCTTGAGAGGGTCCTGAGAAAATATGGGTCTCCTAAGCCTACTCATAAGGCTCAGAAATTCCACTTGATGGTTATGACTCTAAGGCAAGCTTCAGAGAATAATGTTCGATGCTTTTAATGCGCACTACGAATTTCTCTCCTGTCTTTAGATCCCCACTTGTTCATCGCTCTACACAAATTAATTGCGTTATTTCGCGCCTTAGGGTCCAGTAATGGTCTTCTCGGGTCTATTGTTTTCTTTTGCAAGCTTTTTGCTATTATCATAAATGTGTAAAAGGCAGTAATTATATACTGAGTCTTTAAGTTTTTTCGGAAGGTGCCTTAAATGCCACATCTCCCCGTGTCTTGTATTGCTAGGTTTATTAAATAAGAATTTTTGGAGTTGGTTTGGTACAGACCATATTGAGCTTTCGAAATACAATTTGTAAATCATCAGCAGAAGTTTGAAGATAGTCCTTTAAACAACGGTGCATTTCTTCGAACCGACTTGTATTCTGACTACGAAACTGAAGTATATCATCCACGTAGTAAGAAACCTGCTTTTCCGGAAAATTGAACTAAGTCTTAATGCAATAATTAATGGAGTAGAGGAGATCCCGAGTTCCTAAACACTTAAAGTCAAGCAGCGTATAGATTGGATGTACATGCCGAAATTACATGAATGCAGACATCATAAAAAGCTTCGTGCTTGGATTAGTTGATACCATGTTCTATCTCTAGCTTTAAAATATCCTTTTCTATAGTAGAGTGGACGTTTTAATTGACAGGATATTGGTAAAAGATAGTGAAACGGGCTTTGCCCGCTATGTTATGGCTAATCTAAAGCCCATCCTTGCTTCCGTTAGTCGAGACCCTATACAGCTCGTGTGCCAGGAACTTAAGACTATGACTTCATAGGCAGGAGGGCTGAGGATCACTAAAGGACATATGACTCAGTAGAATAAATCACTCGGGTCATATCACTGAAGTGCAAGGGATCACTCAGATTGGAGAAACCACTAGGTAAATTGAGATCACTTAATTCTGCCGGCCAAATACTTATTTAGCTTTCCCAACTGTAGATAGCTCCTCACAGAAAATATAGATTATCATTGTGATGACTTCAAGGCCATCAGCTGTATAGGCTACTTGCTATCCATGCTCTTGAGGGACGCTCGGACCAGTAGCTAGTTGATTAAGTAAGCAAGTACATAGTATAAGCTCTTATGATCGTTTTTACAAAGGCCGTACAATCTCTCGTCTATAGAATTGAAACTTCAACCTCTCTTCATCTTCTAAACATAAAATGTGACATCATCGTTGCCTTGCTTGTATATATCGACAGTTTATCTTTGTCCTCTTACAGATATGACTGACTGGATTCAGAAAAATGATCTTGCAAAGGATCCGGCAAGGCTATTTCCCAATCTGTTGCAAGAACAAAGAGGGGTTCTATTTCATTAGTTTTAATCGTAGCTCGTAGTCTCTCCATCGCCTATCTGTTGTTCTCCTTCTTTTCACAACGTTGAAAACAAATTACAACAGAAATCGTCAAAATCTCTAGAATCATGGTGCCAATATGCAACGTCAGCATCTAAAGCCGGTTGTTTTTCGGGTTTGTACTATCAATAAGAATAATATCAGGATGCTCTTTAGGTAGAGCAAGATTGAAAGGATGAAAGTAAAGTTAACCGATCAATAAAGTCATCCACATCATGATGATGATCGAAGGCGATTCTTTCTTTGAATGTTGTTCAAGAATCCTCTGGACAGGACTCTATCCTTTATAGTACATAATGCTTTGTTTTTTGAACAAGATAAGTGAATATCTGAGGGCAATAAAGTCTATTCAGGACTCTGTCCTGAAATTAAAGATCTAATTTGCCATAGAGATTGCTCATTATTCGACATATGAATAATATTTTTAAACCCTTTCACCTGTAAATGCTCTTCGATGCAAAAATCGGTGCCGCTAACAGAGTAGATTGAGGTCCAAGATTCTAATTCTCTTCCAAATTTTGAATTTCCCCGTTTGTCTATAATTTTACAATTCTAGGGTTGGGTTCTGAATATACAGTTGCACTTAGTGAATTAACGCTTTCTGTATCTAGAGGTAGGCATGTGCTACTCTCACAGATTCTTTCCTCTTATCAGGAACACCGGCAAGTTCAAATTCCTATACCCTTTTGAAGTGATTTTCTGTCTCTTTTATCCCTTCTGATATCTCTAATCTCATACTCAAATAACTGTCCTCAAATAAAAGCTCTGAAGATTCTTTACGCGCGTTCAGGAGATTCAACTGTCTGTACGCTTTGAGGGGGGTGCTAGCAAAGGATGCCATTTCGGAGTATTTTGTAGATAGATATGGGTTATCAATCTAAACTCCAGAATTTGAGTTAGGCAAAGCTTGTAATTTGATCGTGTAGGTAAACAATACAATAGCATAATTATCTCATTAACTTAAAATTTAATTCTCTAGTGATATTCGGAATCGAAGATTAGGTCGCTGTTCCGTCAAATATAATAAGTAAAAACTGTTCATCGACCAACAGGGGCCCTGGTCTATTTAGCAGGGACTTACTTATAAATCAACCAATGAGAGCGGACCAAAGTCGGGTCTCGCTAGCCACATCTCTATTTTATGGAAATGCCAATTTAGGATGTAACTTCTGATCCCATGTGACTCAGAATTGAACGAGAACAATCCACCCACCAATTTACAGAGCAACTTATGAAATAATGAGTGTCCCTGTGATGTTTTTGGAAGACTGAAAACGGGCTGGCCTTTACTAGGCAATTTTAAATATTGACTTGACTTTTTACACGTCTTCAATCGTCATCTATTCCTTACATTGCAAGTACTCCAATACTTGGAGATTGGTGACACTCACCAAAGTATCCTACAGATGAAGACAATTTAGAAGCATCCTGATACAGAATAAGTTAGAGTCTCTAAGCAACTCATTATTAGTTACTATTTGATTATCACAAAGGGGGAAAAAAAAACTTGCAATGAGGTGTAAGTAGTGATCTAGAGAGTGTCTGTACTTTGGAGGCTACATTATATTATGCTTTAATTATGCGTAATTAATTCAAGTGATGATGCGACTGTTAAGGCGTAGAATAACAATATGGACACGCTCATGTTTATCTAAATTCACACCCCAAGTGAGATAGATACCCTAGACAAGATAAAAGTGGGTATAATTATTTTTAGTCCAATCAGAGCCATATTGCATCCGACTTTTTTTTTTTTTTTTTTTTTTTTTGAGGATACTTTCTATTTTGTTGTTTTGACCCATATATAGTGTATACAGTCTTGAGGCAACGACACTGAAGCCTCAGATTCCATTTGTAGATATTACTACGAAGTGCAATCGCTTACATCCATCCAAGGATAATTGCAAACCCTGGGCTATCTAGACAGAACATGCCTTCACCATCCTGTAAATACCCACCGCGCGAAATGTGGCTAGATCTATTGGACTCGAAGAAACCACCATCTCCTGCCTCGAGTCGGGTGAGGACCCATAAGGAAGAGCTGAGCCTCAGACTTGATCGCTGTTAAAATCCGAAGCTACTGCTTCAGCCTAAAAGTTACTTGAGTGTTATACTTTTCACATGATAATTACTCAGCATGAAAGCTCAGCAGAGTGTTCCAAGTGACATCCAGACCTTCCATCGACTGGGACTTTTTTTTTTTTTCTTCTATTCAGTCAGAATAATTGGTAACTTGACAACGACAACGAATCAATATTTTTATTTTTTTTATTTTGAATAGCTGATGAAAACTAGAAATTTCCCTCCTTCTATCTACTCTGGGACTCTTTATATTAAGTGGCGTTCTATCACATAAAACCAAATGAAATGACGTCTACCTAAATGTACACATTTGGATATACACTCTTTCTTACTCAGCTACACATTTTCACAGACATCGTAATATCAGATCACCGTTAATATTAGCTCACATTTATTACAAAAAAAAAAGAGTAAGACAATTATCGCAATTCATATTTTTACGATGTCTATTTTTTTATTTCTTGTCTGGAAACAAAAAGGTTAAAAGGAATGGCATTTATGAGTCAACAAACTTGTTAGTTCTAATAATTGAAAAAAAAAAAAACTCTTCATTTCATTTTCTCCCTCACTGCTCTTCCGACTCTCCTAATTTACGCAGGAAGAATTCCATTAAAAATAAATTTGATACCAAAAAATATCAATTTTCAATTAAAATTGCCGCGGAGAACTTTTAACCTGAAGCAACTTTTCAGTTGAAGTAATTTCTTGAGATTATAAAAGTTCAAGTCCGAGGCTCCCTATTAAGAGATCCTTAGTAAAGTTTAGTCTTATTCATTGGTATCGGACAACAGTCTATAGCAGCAAGCGGTATACCAACCTACGAATTCGATTATTATTCTGACAGTTTTAATAATACTACTACATCCCATAATGAATCAAGCAAAATTGCAATTAAGAAATATCTGCCTGCGTTAGTTTACGTTAGTTAGTACAGAATCAGTTGTTTCCTTTTCTTTTCAAACGGAATGCTCTATTCCTCAAATGGGCTAAATAAGGCAATAAACTGTGTGCATCATGCAATAAGCTATACAAAGGGTACCCCAAAGTTGTATTCCTTTGCATCAGTTATGAGAGCGATGCTATTAAAAAGAAAACTTAAGCTAGAAACTTCATGCTTGTTATAATTTCTCTGCCAACGAGTTGGAAACAGAAGTAAATTCCTCATCAGGAAAGTTGAAATTTCCTCTCGTTTTTTGTCATCTACTTTTTCTAGACAAAAGGTAACTTCGAGCAAACAAAAATGTAAATTGACTTATATACCATTCTAACTCCATTCATTATCTCTGAATTCCATCGCTCATCATTCCCAAACTCCAAAACCCTATTTTCATATTCATAGTATTCAATATTACTATCAGCTTTCATAAAAATTAATCTTGTAGAAATTTCTCAGGACAAAATATTATATGATGTGAAACATTACATGATTACACAGCCTGAGCTATTCAAAATGACTCTCGTTCTTTGTCTATTTCGATCACCTCGGTCCTCTATTGTGTGAACAATTCGTGTATCACGAGCCCTCCTTCTTCTCCTTCTTGTTCCTGAGCCGTGAGCACTGGTCTCTTCATTGGAGATTATCCAGTCAGCCCATAGTTTCTCTAACCTATGAGCAGCTAGTAGGTCTCCTCTTACTAGGCGCTTAGTGTGCTCATCAACTGTCATTTGCCAACAGTAATAACATCTTAGAGAAATAAGTTCTGTAATTTGAGCAGGTATCTCATCACTAGTGTATTTTTGGATATCTGAATTACGAGACATTACTTCTCGGATACCTGCCCAAGTTACATTAAGACAATCATAGACTACAAGACGTAAGCCAATGATAGGATATGAGATTTGATCCGTGTTAATTTTTTGACGAGATTGTAACATATTTGCAGCTTCAGATAGTACAAGATCACTGATATTCGTATTGTCCAATTCTACATTCTGTAGGTTTGTACAGGTGCGAAATATAGGTACCATACCAGGATCTCCAACTTGGTCACAGCAACTAATAGATAGATGTTTGAGTTTTGGTGCACATGATGCCTTGGCGAGAGTGTCTCTAAAAAAATCATTTGTGAGGTGGGAAAGTTCTTCTAGATCAAGATGTGTCAAATGAGGTGTGGAAATCACGACATCTTTGAGTCCTTCATTTCCAATGCGGGAACAGCCACTCAGTAAGAGGCCTTGAAGATTAGACGCCAAATATGCAAGTGATTTGATACCAAAATCTGTGATTCGATGGCAACGACTGATATCAAGGTAACGCAGATTGCGTACTGGTACTAATGGTAAATTGGTTAACAAATCAATCTCGGGATCTTTTCCATGTATCATCGTTCGAAAAGCTTGATCAGTTAGATCGGTACATCCACTGAAGATAAGCATTTCTAGTACGTTCGTCTCAAATATATCTTGAGCCAGTTCAATACAGCCCATTCCCTTGATCTCTCTTGTCCTTAGGTCTTTGAGCTTCTTGCACCCTTGGACTACCATTCGTATACCGCGTGCGTCCATACGAGTGCAACCTGAGATATCAAGTGATTCCAAGCGTGGGCAAGTCTGGGCAATAACTTTACAAGTTCCATTTGTAACAGCTATGAGGCCTGTAATATTCAGATTTACTAAATTTATATTTCCCATCAAGAGACTATGAAGCGTTGAACGTTGGAAATTCCGACAGCCTTCGAGAGTTGTATTAACTAGATTGTTACATGCTTTTACTACAACCTCAGCACGTTTATAATGTTCAAGTTGAATGCATCCTCTTAAATTTAAATTTTTCACAAAGGGCCCGGCTGATACGAGGATTTTCGCAAGTGACTCAGCAGAAATTTCCTTGTAGAATTTTGATGCATCGAAAGACGTCCAGAGCTGTCCATCATAGCAGAGATTGTGGAACCTTCTACTTACTATTGACACACGTACTAGCTCTTTAGGGGTTAGATAAGAGAAAATAGCAAGAGATACTTCATATGGTAACTCGGCCCAAAAATCGAAGTTTTTTTGCCAGTTAGGAAGTTTATTTATAATCATATCCACATAATTATTGTAAAAGTATTGCTCGTGATTGTCTGAGGCCATAAATCTTGTCGAAAGATGATTGTTTGCCTCATGAGTGAAAGAGTCCTTCCTAGGTAATATCATATTGTCATGTTTTGAAGATTGCGTAACATCAGTGTTGACAGTTTCATTTCTGGTGCATGTCTCGAGTCCTTCTTTCAATGATACACTATCACTTTTAAGAGTTGTTGTCTTCGAAGTAGATGTAGGCAAAGTTTCTTCAGGTGATGAGCTCAACGGGCATGTTGAGTCATGATTCTGGCAGGAGGCATCACCAGAGACTGTAGTCATATCAGAAGAGACCTGTCGACAAGAATGCGAGTCGTTGAGCCTTTTCTTTGTATATATATGACCAAGGAGTCTAGAGGAACAGACTCGTCGTATTATATGGATAAATTTGGCCCTACGACTCAGCTGCGGGGCATCGGGCATGGTAGACTTGTCTGGCATCTTCAGCCAATCAATCAATTCTGTAATTATTCCCAAAATCTTTCTGACGGTGGAAAGGGTGATAATTTTGATGAATGAAGATGACAAGTTTTGCACAGATGATTATTTTTTTGTAGAAATTCTCTAGCGTGAGCGGTGTTCCCGTCACTAGATATTAGTGAATCTTGGCTTTGCTGACAGCGGATCTTCTAGAATTACAGTCAAGCTAGAAATAGAATTAGCTCCCATTAAGCTCTGAGCTCATCACGCACATCTAAGAATTTCTTTATTTCCCTTATTGGTGGCAATTGTTGTTTATCTGGTGAGCAACTATCCCGCTCAGCGCACCAATTTTGGTACCAGAATACCCGATCACTGAAGAAGACCAACATCTACTCTGGAAGATTAAGAAGTTGTTTCCATATCTTGCAGAATGATCGCTAACCAAAGGCATTCTCTGGTGGGCCACGTTGGATTCAATCACCGCGAAAGAAGAGTGAGGAATAAAGAAGGGAGGGGCAGGACGTGTGGGGTTCCCGATTGCAGTGTAGATCTTCCCAAGCAGGCGCCATGAGCCATGCATAAAGCATACCTACAAGGGTAAAAGTGGAGTAAAAGGGGGTCCCACTACAGCTGAGCTAGTCCAAGAAGGACCCGCTTTTCATCCAATTGGTTTTCTGCACGATATGCAGTGCAGCCAACTAGCTTCGAGGGGCGGCGTTTAGTTGTTGTGGGGACATCTTAGCTTACGTACCAGTTCCCTAGAATTGGAAATTTATAGTCAAGCCAGAAATAGAGATTTTCATTGGCTCAAGCTGGTGCCTGAGCAAATCAAAACTCCTAATTCCAACCATGTTCTTCCCACCGCCCCGCATTGCCTTGCCTCACTTTCGGCTCAACTTTCTTCCATTCTACGCCATTCCCCTTTTAGGAATCCAAGTTAGCTAGCTACATTTAATACGGAGACGAGTCAGCTCCCATCAATTCGCCAGAGGATTTGCTAAGATTGGCTTGGATATCTTTGTGTCATTCATTGCAGCACTATGAAGAAGTGAGGTTAGAGACGCACAAAGAAGTCCCTTGCTATACTTCTAAGTGTTGGTCTAAGAGGAGAGTCCACAGTTATTCCACGAGAAGATTGGAATCAAGTGGTTTGCTGCTCATCCGCCTATGCGCAAATCATTGACATTGAGGACTGCATTTAGATTTAAGTTAGTTACTATAAAGACCTATAAAGGGCCTAAAAGAGTGAGTCATTACAGTGGCTGGGCCCACAGTAAATTGATTGCTTATTATCATTTTCACTTGGTAAGAAGAGCCCTCATTAACCAGCTCTTATCGGACAAAAGAAAATACAGGCGTTTCCATTAGTCATAGATCACTAAGCAAATACCAGATGGAAAAGATCACATGTAATCTCGCTGGTGCAACTACTTAAAAGAAACGCACTATTTATAGAATATGAGTTAAGACGTTGGAAAATTAGTCTAAAGACGCCCACTAGCCCCATTCTAATTCTCGCCCATCGTCCCTCTTTTCAGCATCTCGATCGTAATAAGACATTTTTTGAGCGATGATCAAAAGTGGATGAGGAGATCAGGCTTCAAAAATTGCAGGGGAATACGAAACGAAATAGTTTTGGATTTACCTGGGTGAACGCATAAATTAACAAACCGACTAAGACTACAATACTATAACAAGACGCAACCACATTAAAAAATTCGGGCTTAGCAAGAAACTTTCATGTGTCTCCGAAACTCGTTGGCTTTACTTTAGACGCTGGTTACCAATGTAGGAGTGTCGTAACAACATAAAAGCCTTGCATATTTACGTTGTGCTCTTAGGTTTCTTCGGATGCAATCCACCAAATTCTCGTTCGCAATATATTAAGTTCGTATGCCCATCTCAATAATGTCTTGGCCTTTGACGGTAGTTCAATGACTTGAGGCGAACAGTGAAAAGCTTTGTTTTGCAGTTATGGGTGTAGCTAACCACATTTCTAGTGTAATTATTAAGTTTGCTTTACCGTCTTACTAAAGCTATATACAGCTAGCTAGTTCAGCCTCCCAAGGGGCGTAGGACACGCTGGGAAGCTACATTTCTGTAACCTGGTTCCTCGCATTTCTGTTAACACCTGGCTTGCAACATTTAGCGAAGCAGACAACCCTAACGAGTACAATTTGAATAAGGTACAAAATACCATGGCGGAAAAACCTGGGTTCGATCAACGCTCGATTAACGACTCGTTGATAACGTCAATGATCAGCCGGCCGTGAGTACATGCAAACCGTAGATTTTGTGTTAATGTCGTAATAACAATTAAAAACCCTCTTCACCACATTGGAAAAGAAGATCTCGTTCGCAGACGCGTGGAAAAGGAAGCGGTCGTTCGTCAGAGACGCGAAGAGCAAGGAAGTGGCGATTGAGTTGAGTCCTCTATTCTTAAAATCATGATGTGTGGCGTATGTAAACAGGTAGGGCATACACGTAATAAGTACTTTGATATCTTCCTTAAGACCTCTATTATTGATCCTTAACTTCTTAGTTTATTACTAGGTGTTGAATAATAATTTAAAGATGAATGGTTCATGGTATTGAAATTCTACGGCTTGCATGTACTTACCGGTTGAATGGCAGGGATAAACATCGTTAGGCACTAAAAGTCCCCAAATTACAAGGAACTGCCTAGACCTATCTATCTCTATTACCATTACGAAATAGGCTAGTGATTAACTTCACTTTCCCCGCCTTTTAAAGGGTGATTTCATTTAGCCCATGTCCCTGATCTTCTACGTTCACAAAGCTGTGAAGTTATCAATCATGAGGATCGCCAAATAAGGGTCATTATCTTGTCAGACTAGTCACTACAGTCACTGTGGGTAAGTATTGATTTTACTAATTTCTGCTTACTAGCATTACTATCGATTTAGCGAGGGAGTCTTTTTACTTAATTGCTAAATCTGTCATCAAATCGACTCCAAATCTCATTACTATTTACATCTTCAACTATTTAAAAATCATCACTTAAACTGCAAAAATGTAACACCTTCAACTTGAAAACTTCATTCAATCTAACTTATCACGGATTTATATTACAGCCTTAGATTTTTCCTAAGACCTAACTTATACTATGCACGCTGGACATGAATTTGGAAATATTCAAGGATTTGCAGTTTCTAAGCTTTGCCAGGACAAAGGAAAGGATGAAATCAAATATGACAGAGGTGGTAGGCTCATATCAAGTCTCGCTAGTGATGATGAGATAATAAGTGAATCTACGTTTAGAATGATAGATTGCCCGTTTTAACTAATGGCGCATCTTCAGAAGGATGGGTCGTGGAAACTCGGAACTTCTACGGCTGAGAATAATCACGAGCCTTCTTTTTATATAACGACCATCCTTCAGCTCGTCTCTTAAGACTACTTCAAAGAAGTCCAACCCAGCAACTACTGAAAGCAGGAGTAGCCCAAAAATAAATTCTGACGAGCTTATGTCAGAATAATCCTAAATATCTCGCAATTGGGAGAACAATATATAACGAATGTCAAAAGTGTAGAGACGAAGAGCTCATGGAGCGGATGCTGATTAACATGCTACTCAATCAATTACATCAAGTCAGGTGAAATCCTTAGGTCAGAATGGATCACGATAACTAGTTGAAATATCTGTTTCATGCAAGCCTACAATTTCCTGACTTGCTTAAAAGTTATCCATACACGCTAGTAATGGAATTCACCTACGAAAAGAACCAGTTCAACCTACCGTTAGTACACATTATTGGAATGACAAGCTCAATAAATCTTTGAGTGTCGCTTTTGTACTCAAAATTTTATTTCAAACTTCACTACTTGAGGTCCACAACATATTAGGGTTGTTTAGACTTGGATTTTTTTTTCAAGCACTAAGTTGTGCTTGAAATAAATTTCAAATTTAACCGGTCCTAATCAAATTATTTACGAGGTTGGATAAGAAATACCGGAGAATTTGATAAAGTTGATGACATATGTATTTAGAAGTCGAGCTTATTAATAAATCAGTCGCGGGAATATCTATTACATTATAATATTGCCACACCCGAAGAAAAATCGCAGCATGAGTATAAAGAATGGACATGGGTTGATTTTGGTATCTACTCTTTTAAATTATGTGTTATTATTGTGTCGTGTATTTCTTAACGTTATCGATATCTCAGTTTTATGACAAATCTGAGCATCCGCAACGCTCGTGATCAAGAAGAGCTTTATCCAATTCTACTAAATTAAAATAAATTCTAAGATATAACTATACAATTTCCGACTTCTTCGACCTTCAGACCTCGCCGGCCATATATTTCGAGAGACCAGTGGGGCGCTGCTCTTACATTTTGGTGGTATGGTCTCTCAATTCTATCAGTCGCAAATCGATTATGGATCCCTCGTAGGCAAGCCTAATACGCAATTGAAAGGTCTTATGTCTTAGATCTCCAATAACGCGGCCATGCAATAATAGTGAGCAGCAATCAAATTAATAAACCAGAGCACTTTTTTTGTAGCTTGGAGATGGAAGATTCATGACCTATCTAGAACAATCAATTTTTACATGTTCTTATTGGAATACTGGTGAAGGTTTAATTAGGAGACTTCTCCAATACAGAGTATATAAACATAATATCCCTCAGCCTAATTCCTCAATCACTGAAGTAAACAAGCTGATACGGCTACTACATTCTCAAGCCCATCTGAATTGGACAGTTGAGCATTAAAATCAGGTTCCCCAGATCGATGAATACTGGATCACGGATGTTAAACACACACGTGCTTTTGTAACGAGGAAGGTAAGTTATCTTATTTACGATGTTTTTTAACAATCTACATTAATTGAAAAAAATAGCCCGGAGAGCAGTTTAATAAACACTGTAATTCATCTAGATTTGCGCGCAGGAATGGCTGGACGTTTTGGGGATACTTTATTGGGTAACAACAAGGACCCGTCTAGGTTTGGGATAAGAAGTGGGGTCGTAATACCTCGGAGTCATATTGTGAACATATCCTCGCTTCTTATATTATCAGTATAGCGAGCAAGCACCTACATGTTTTCGATGCAAGATGGTGCTCCTTATCACGCTGCATATAAAACTATGAAGCGCTGCAAGTAGCAGGGATAGATCCTGTTATTTTGCCTCTTAATTCTCCTGATCTGAATCCGATGGGGTTCTTCTGGAATACTATGAAGAATTATATACAATCATGACATCCAGAATCAGAGGCGGGAACGCAAAAATCTCAAGCTACATTCAATGAAATTATAGAAGAAGCTTGGGACTCTATCAGGTTGGGGAAACTCAGGATCTTGGCTTCTAGCTTACCTGATTGACGCTAGGCGTTAATCAATGTAAATGATACGATTACTAGATAGTGACATTATTCCTAAATTCTAGCTCTAGTCGTCGAGACCGTTTGATTCTTGTGTCGATTAATTTAGTAATAAACAACTAATCCAATAGATTTAAACATAATCTCGACGCCGAGAGATTTAGCATCATAATCAAGCTTCTTCAGCATTGTCGATGTCTGAAACTGTTGAAGCGCTTCACGGATAGAGATGCAGATGAGATTGAACATGGCTAGATTAAGTTAAGAGTTCCGTGAAAACCCATACAAACCCCACACCCTAATGCGACTTAACAATATTTATCGCTGTTATTCTGTACGGCAGGCTCATCATTGACGTCATTAAGAAAGGGTGATACTAAATCTGAGTAGATTTCAGCCTCGCCGCGCAACCAATGGGAGGAATTAAGTAAGCAAGCGAGATAAGCACGGCGTTGTCGGGTTAACAAATAGCTACCCAAATAGTGACGCGCAGATTCTATTCTTCCTTGCAAATGATTACAATCTGATAGCGACATCCAAATACGTTTTTAACTTTTCCTCTGAATTTGAATCAACGTAGCTGCAATCAATTGAGTAGCTTTTTATCTCTTAAGCTTTGGAAAAAGTTATTAATGCTTGTGCTATGCCTACTCGGTTTAACTCATGCTCCAGTCCATGTTTGCGAATGCATAGTCACGCAATGAACAAAAACCGCTACCACGAAGAGCATGAGATATCCTACAGAGGTTTGAGTTCTATTCCCTACATCTCAAATTCAGTTTTGAGTTACAAGACCCTATCCATCATATAATCAGAGTCTTACCCACTACCTGTCAAGTTCATATCGTTTACAACGATTAGCGCGTCGTTAAAGCTTTATGAAAATGACACAAAGGGGCCAAAAGATTATCTTGTGTGATATTTCTAGGCAAAAGTCTCCAAACTGCGAAAGCTCTGAATTAAGCCCTACAAGCATTACCCAAAAATTGGTGGTGGCAAAAGTCGTAACAATCAGGATGGAAGTCTGGCCCGAACGTGCTACGGCAGTATCGAAACAACTATACTTGGAAGCTGATTAATTTATTAGCTATCTAAAATATTAAATACGGAAAACAAAAAAAAAAAGAAAGAAAAAAGAACATGGCATAAACAGTTCAAGAAGAGGCACTTACTCTGCTTGAGCACGAATCTATGGACCTAGCTTTTCGGGTCAAGCGTGTATCCTACTTTGAGAGCGCCCTTTTCATCCTTTAAAAAGTTAGCTTAAGTTTAGGAATAGTACATGCCGGATGTGATATATATAATTTTTTTTATATTTTGGAGAAAAATAAACTATATATGCAATATTTACCGATGGGCCACAGATCGGGGTTATTTTAGCTGATTTCACCCACAGTTCCGAAGAAAGCCCCTTTTTCATATTAGTGCTCGAAGTGAAAATTTATCTATACGAAACGGATGGGGAAAAACGCGAGTGAGCGGTACCTACGCGGCTATAAGAGAATTACCTATGTATTGATGTTCAGATCTTGTAACAATCCTGAAAAAAAAAAAAAAAAAAAAAAAAAAAAAAAAA